>VZRU01001144.1:947406-992440 GCA_013398155.1 Pedionomus torquatus
CCCCCTCCCGTCTCCCGCGGGTGAGCCGGCGGCGCGCCGGGCCGGGCTGCCTTCAGGTCGGCGGGACACGCAGGCTCCGGAGCGCCTCGGCCGGTTTCCTCAAGGGGATCCATCGCGAATCGACCGCAACGCCTGTTGCTTCTCCGTTCTCAAGGCTTTGCTATTGCCGGGAGAGTTCAGAACTCCATGCCGTTGAGAGGACTTTTAAATAGACGCGGCTCCTGTAAGTTACGTATTTATTCTCACCGCGAACAAAGCTTTGAAACTTGAGGTCAACTCGCAGTTCAGTAAATAAACCGTTTTATTGACATAGAGCAGTCGATTCAGAAGCTCTGCTGTCAGAAATGACATCCAGTTGCAGTCAAGTTTTCTAAAGTGGAAGCCAGGTGTTCTCACGCACCCCCGCAAGCCTGTTATCCAAAATTAATTCAAAAAAGAGGTGTGTGGGGGGGAAATGAGGTAGTTAAAAGGACGTTCAGAGAAGAACAGCTGGAGGATGAAAGTGGCTGTAATGGGCTGTTTTACCGGTACAGAGATAAGAGAGGTAAGAGTATGAGGAGATGTCAGGTGATCTCCAGTTTCATCGTTCAGCACTCATGCTATCGTGCTACCATGATAAAAATACCTCCCCCTTACCATTCACAAGGGTAAGGAATCCCACCACTTTGCATATGACCAGTTGTTCAGTTTTGCATTGCGCAAAATAAGATGTTATGTATTACTTTGATTGGTCAGGAACTGAGGATCTGACCGTATACAAGTGAAGGGCAATATGGGCTTTTGAAGATTTGCATGTGTAAGACATTGTATTTCCATAGTCATAAAGGTTTTCCACAATTTCAGATTTTTAATTGCAGGGTTTTGGCAGGAGGGGAAACAGCGAAGGGTGCATTTCTGTGGTTGTTTGTTGTTTTTTTTTTTTTTTTAAATAGAAGTGTAAGAACAGGTGCATGAAGGGCTTAGCTCTGAAACTTGTATGGAAACATGGAAAGAGTAGATGAGACAGCAAAGGCAGCTGAATTTCAGTTTTCCAGGCTTATTGATTTAATTTGCTTGTGTTCCTAACTTTGACTTGGATCTGCTGTATGAACTTAGCTAAAATCAGTAAATCTTTATGCTTCCCTGTATCTTCCTAATGCAGAAATGTTTAGAGCAGAACTCGGTATACCAGGAAACTGAAAGGACAAATTGGGGCAAACCTAAGCAAATACAGGTTGTTTTAAAGTTATATTGATTTACCCTCTATTTGCTGATAGTTGGAAGCAATTGCAAGGGCCTCTTGAATCCAAAGGAAAGCCAGAGGGAGAACACACAAGAACCTTAGGATTGTCTTCAGGACAAGTATGTAGGTTGGTACCAGAATATCATAAAAAAATAATATATAAAAAATATATAATATGATTTATAATACATCATATAATTTCAAGTCCAGAGTAGCAAGACTTAAGCTGAGGGATGGCTCAAGACTAATCTTGCCACTTACTGCCGAAGTTTATATCTGTTGTAGACACACATGATATGCCTGTAACTGTTTTCAAACTGATATTAGCATCACTTTTGATAATTTAAATGCTTTGTTTACCTAAGAAGGGTTATAATCAAGTGTCTTGGCAAAACAAATAGCAGTTTATCTATCATACATCTGGGACTCTGCCCTATGGAAACTGCTAAATTAAAGGGAGAGTGAAGAAACTGGTTAATCTGCATGGCTGAAGCATGGTAGGAATTGGGCTGGGAGCATTGTTCCCTGGTTCCATGTCCTCTTGCTACTTTCATCTCCTGTCCCAGGAAGCTGAGGAATTAGAGGAATGGTGGCAGAGGACATTGCTGCTACCATCTTGATTTCACTCCAGCAACCCCATCCATATTAAGACTATGCTTGAAGCAAGGAGGACAGGAAGGAAGTAGGGAAGGAGTAAGTAGAGATAGGATAATAAATGCTATCCTCCCCTCACTCCTACTGTATCTGATCTCACTTCACCACCAGTAGCATGGAAAAGTGATTTGTGTATGTAAACAAAGGGAAAATACACTGGTGAAGGCATAGACTAGAGAAGTGCTCTCTGGGTTCTCGAATCAGTTCTCCCCGTTTCCTCTGTCATGTTTCCATTATACTGAGTCTGTCAGTCTAGACTGTCTGTGCAGGCTCTAAGGCAGTGTAGTATGATTTAATATAGTATGGTGTGTTTGAATGGAGGATGGGTGTGGAACAGATGGAAAAGGGTAAGTGAAGACGATAATCACCTTCCTTGAACATTCAGGGTCAGCAAACGAGGGGAAAAGCAGAGGGAGGATGGAAAACATAGGAAAATAAAAAACAAAAGATGATGACACACTCTTCTTTCCAAGCTGCAGTTCTGCTTCTAGTCCTCCTGTACCCAATTTGTTTCCTGTTTTCCTTTTTGCCTCTTTCCGACCTCTGTCTCTTCAAAACAAGCAAACAAATTCCCACAAAAAAAAAAAAAAACCTGCAAAGCGCTTATCCCTAGACACTCCTCTCACTCTTATTAGATTGTTCAAAGACAGACTAGAAACTTAGTTCACTTTCCCCACAGCTAGGGCTATGTTGGAGTCTTTAAGCTCATACTAATTAGGTCATTGACCTGGTAAGATTAGCAAAGGGTTAGGCTCATGCAGGTAATGCAGAGCCTCAGTGGGGCTTTTCTAGTTTAAACAAAAAAAAAAATAAATAAAAGAATCCACCTTCCTTCCTCCCCACAAATATATATATATGTACACATATACATAAATAGCATAAAACTGTGTTCTTGCTTTAAGTGATTCAGAGGATTTAGTGTTTATCAAAGTAGATAAATGATGCATAAGGAAATGTATTTTGTGATAATGATTACTCAGTTTATATACAAATGTTATCATTCAAAGTACTATACCAAGCCAGGCTTTTCTGAATTTTCCAGAAGTACCTAATAGTGCAGAAATGGTAATGCAGCAGAAGATGACATTGTTTAGGGCAGTAGATCAAAACCTTCAGAAATCTTTTCTGTTAGTGAAGTGTCAAATCTTTAGAGATGTTTATAATCTCAGTTTGCTACCTCATCCACAGAATTCAGTGAATTCAACTTCTTAAGGTATGATCTTGAAATCCTCAAAAGCTACTTGATGGTGCGCTTGGTCAGTTACCAGTGTTCACCAGATGCATAAGGTATCATTTAGCTTCAGTAACCTGATCCATCAAAAATTGGGAAGTTTATGGCTTTTAACTGTTTTAAGTTTAGAAGTGAACTATTTTAAGTTCTCTAAATTTTCTCCAGTTTGCTCTTTTGGACAATGTGCTCTTTAACTTTGTCTAAGTATCAGCTCTGATGTGATGGCGTGTCTTTGATAAACTGACAGCTTGAATTTCTTTCTTCCACCTCTTCACAGTATTTTGTAATTCTTCTTTTAAATAGATGTACATTAAGGCACAAAATCAAGGTGTTTGTTGTCAGGGTTTTTTTTGGTTGGGTGGTTGTTGGTTTTGTTGTGTTTTTTTTTGTAGCTAGATGCCTCTGCATATATATTTCACCACAATGTTTTTATTTCAAGTCTCTTATGACCTTGTAACACTAGGGTTACCTCTTGTGTTTCCCTGTATCCTCACGTGTTTGTTTGCTCTAAAACTATTTCCCAATAGCACTTTGCTTTTATTTGGCAATTCATTGATGCAAAGAACAAATAAGTTCAATTATAAAGATAATTCCTTTCTGAAAGAAACAAATGGCAGTATTGTCAGCCTAGGTCAATTTGTGGATTTTATGTTTATAATGTATCAAGTTACAATGTAGTGGTTTAAAGGACTGTAAGCATGACCTGGATTTTAAACTCTAATTTGATAACCTGTAAAGCAAGATTGTTATGAATATTGTGTAGTTTACTAGTATTTGTGGAAGACCTGTAACCCTAAGTGAAATTCATAGAGAAGTATTTTGATTTCTAGAAGGAATCCCAGCCAAATTTCCTGTAGCAACAGATAAAACTATGGAAATTATTCTTGACTTTCTAAGTGGTTTTCTGTGGGTTTTTTTCTTGATTAATTTCTTAAGTGTTTTCTTTGTTCTTCCACCAATAAAGTGAATTAATGATATGCTATACTGACAAGATATCATATATTCCTTGATGTTTATACAAAAAAACTGGAAGTAGCACAGATGCTCAGTGTATGAATGCATTTTTCCTTAAACCTCTTAATACTGTTTCAAACATCTGATAATGCAGATGCTTTTGAAAATTATCATCACGAGTTTTGTCCAAAGACTAGCCAACAAAATCAGAGCAGACAAGAGAAAATTATTTCCTTGTTGGATGATCAAACTAATGGGAGCCCTTAGTGTTTTTCTCAACTCTGTGTATAAGATATATAAAATATATTCTTATATGTATTTTATATCCACATAAAAATCTGTGTTCGTCTCTTTAGCTGAGTTATCCACGTAAAACTTGAAGTAACTGAAGATAAAAGTTGAGAATTGAATACTGGGAAAAATAGAGCACGTTGTGGTTTATAGAGAGGAAAATACGTGAAACCTGATGGTGACCAAATAGTATGCGGCAGACAACATTCTCTGAATGGTAAATTATGGATCTGACTTCCAGAATGTTGCAATGACAGAGCAGAAACTGCTTATTGTACTAGAGGTTTTTTGCATATTACCCAAGAACATGATGCTTAGTTGATGATTGTTTGCTGAAGCAGATGTGAATTTGGAGAAAACAGATCAGCAGGCCTGATTTTCCTTCAGTAAAATCTCGAGGTAGGCTGGAATGGGTGAAATAAGACTGAAGGCTCAAAGTCAAGACCTGCTGGATGGAAGAAAAAGACAGGTCCAAAGCCTGGCTCTGTTACAAGCATTGCTTATTAAATGCTGACTGTGAGTCTTGTTTTTGTTAGAGCAAGGTTATATTATATATGAATATTCACAGAGAATGATTCACTTGTTGGTTATGTCATCATACTCTTTAAGATCAAGGGATTGTATGCCAGTTGAAGTAATTACCAAAGATAACTAAGCTGCTGAATTCTAATCTGGATTTCAAGCACTGAATGTAGGAACTGCTGTTTTGCTTTATCCTCTTCTGAAAACAAGTCTGGTTGGTCTCCACATACAGAGGTGACTTAACTTGGGCTGCCTTATTGTTTCTGTCTGTGCTGCTCATACAATGAAGTGATTGTTTCCAATTTTCACTATTTTCAACCCACAATTTGTTTCAGAAGTTTAGTTTGACAGGAAAATATTTGCCAAGTGTCCCTTGAATATAACCATTCATATTTTTATTTCACTACAATGCAGTGCAGATGGTAGCATCTGCTTTAATATTACATGATCAGAACATTTTATTCTAACAACATTGCAGTGAGATTTATGAGTGTGTTTCTGTGATGATGATCAGTTTAGGAGCAGACTGTATTACATGCATTAATTTAAGTATTTTGATATTTCCCTCCAGAGAAATAAACTTCTCTAGCAGAGAGCTTGGAGAGGTAAATCCAATATATTATATAGCAAACCAGCACAAACCATCCTGGGAAGCGAAGTTTTTGCATTTCACCTGGATGGTATTTGCTGCATGCAGAAATAGACAGGGGATGTGTTAAGAACTTCTTACATAAAACTTCTCCGTCTTTTGCTTGAAGTGTTCAACGGTTCTGTAGTTCATAATGAAATTTCTCGTAAATCATCTTTGTCCTATACATTCAATGCCTTGGTGACATTTTAGCCAATGTTAATCTATATACTAATAAAAATAAGCTCTTAGGAACTGAAGTAAGTGATTCTAAAGAGGTGCCTTCCAACCTTAACTATTCTGTGATTCAATTATTCTGTGGTAACACTCTCATATGCTTCATAAAACTGTTCTCATTAGGCTTAAGTGCATAATGGGTTTAAGTCTTCACAATGCAGTTAACATAAGATCTTACCTGAAATCTAGTAATAATTCCATTCCTTTCTCTCATGTGAAAAACCTGTTTTTTGGGTTTTTTTTTATGCACAACCTAAGGTACGAAGTTGTGCTGTGTTTTATTTATGACTGTAATCTTTCTATATACTTTGTAGTGAGGGTACAAGTGAAAAATCACATAAGCACTGGTCATCTTCCAGTGGCCTTACCATCACTCCCAGTTTTGCTGCCAGATTTATGGTCACCTAGCAGACAAAGGGAAAAAATGGCAAAACAAGTCACTAGCTCTTGAGATGTGTTCAGAAAACGCATTAACAAATTCAGAAACAGTGAGACTATAGGAAATACCGTAATAGCTTCAACCCAGCTACTCAAGACATGAACTCCAGCTACCGTTGTTAACTGTGCATCAAATGTACTTACTACTAAAAAACCCTCAGAAAACAAAATGGAAAAAACATGCACTCCCAAACAGAAAACCCCTCCTCTTGTTGAATTTAAGATATGTTTATGTAAGTGCTATGTAGCCTACATAAGAAGAGGATCTGTTGTAAGCTTTTTTTTTGTAACACGTACTTTAATAAACATTTAAGAAGGAAAAAAATCCATCTTAATTTAATTCTTAAATTTCTGAAATCTTAAAACTTAGAGCTACTTATATGGACCAGAAGCACAGGCTGGTTGGAAAATATCAATGAAAGCAAGATATGTAATTCTCTTAAAGAATGTGTTAATTGCATGTGGGGAAAAAAAAAAAAAATGAGTACAGTGAATAATTTCCTTTTCTTGAAAGTTGACTTTTTTAATGAAAAGTATATATACAAAGTATTTTAGTATTAGTACAGATTATATTAAACATGAAAATGTCATTATAAACTATTAGTTAAATGTTTCTGGAATTAAAATGTTCTTCAATGTAGGAAGCTGAATCTATCCAATGTAGTAATTATGCCTGGAACTGAAAAGAGCAAATTATGGTTTGATCTGGTAAACTTCAGATGTACAAAAGGAAAATGTACAAAAGGAAAATCTGCTCTTCTTAACTTATTACTAAAAGAAATAAGAGTTGGTATAACCATCTTTTGTGCAAGGAAAAAAGATCTGTTCTGGCCTGCTTTGCGGAATGTACTGTAGTACTGTGAAAAATACTTAATAGTCCACAGTAGTTACTCACCTGTACTTTGTCCAGTGCATGCTACATTTCACAGTAGTGGTAAATTAGGCTAAAGATTAGAAAACTGTTGCAAGAATTATGGTCCAAATCTGTTTTGTTTTGATTGTGTTCTCCATTTTAATTAGGAAATTTTGTAGCATCTTCAGTTTTATTTGTAGATTGTGAAGACCACCTGGTTCACATTTCACATAAACCACTTTCAAAAGGACAGACTGTAGAAGACAGCATTTGTTTTGTTTTGTTTTGTTTTTATGGGGGGAAAGGAGTTTGTGTTCAGAGTAAATTATTTGCTACAAAGGGAATTTATGCTCTAGAATGAATATAGTTTGGATTCACCCATCATTTGTAGTTTTTTATTTAATCAAAGCTTCTAATTATCCAGGGCCAAATTGAGAAGAATGGGACTAGCAGCTGCTCACTTCCTTTGGAAACCCAGATTTGGGTACTCAGAAGCAGAGGTTCCAAATTAGTTGAGACTAATAAAACTACCATGCTAGGCACCTTGCCTAGTTTTCTAGGCAGTATGCCTGTAAATGCAATTTACAGTGAATGTATTCCATTTTGCTCTTCTTAACTAACAAAGTAAACAGGACTGTTTCTGTCATGGAGCAAAGCTACCCCTTATCAGTAAGAACTAATAGAGATGAAACAATTTCTTCTTGACAGAGCTCTGGTTCAGTGTTTATTAACATGACCAAGTCCAGTCCACTTACACATTTTACATTTGTATAGAACTAAGAATAAATGCCTTGAGATGGTAGGCAGACATGATGATGGACTTTGGGGCTGTTAAGACCTTGAGAATGCCTAGCATAGTTGATAATAAAAGGTGGTCTATATAACTGCAGACTTCCAGGATCTCTTTTGTATTTTGTCCCATCAGATGTATCTCCTTCATAGAAGAAGCATGCTGGGCACTTCAGAACTCTTTTCTAAGCCTGTTAAGAAGTTTACACCAAATACTGAAAACTGGACGTACACTTTCCTGAAACTTACTTGTTTCAGCTGTGGCTATAGAGCAGAAACAGTAACAGTGAGCATAAATGAGTGTGAAATAGCAAAACTGAGCACTTCAGTGAGTTTTCATTGTGGTGACACTGTTAAGATCCTTTGCTAAGTAAATTAGTTTTTCTGTAAGCATATGCAGCTCCTCCATAGAATAGGTCAGTGAGGAGACCTATGTATCTAGTCACACACTCATTATGGGCTCCTTTGTATTCCATCTGAAGTCAGCTTCTGGTTTCAGTGGGTGTTTAATCTGTGTCCGATTATCTTGATATTCCTATTTCTTCTAGGATCCACTGAAAAAACAGCAACAAAAGATGTCACATTTTTCTTGCCACCTGTAATAATGTTTCTTCAGCTGGAGATGTTACGAGTTTCTCTCACCTATGTGAACCTTAAAAATATTAAATGTTGCTTTTGGCTGTCAAGTTACTGTTATGTTTCTTTTGCCACATTGCCTCTCTGTATAATGCTTTTTCTTGTAATTAGAAAAATCTGTTAATCCATTAAGTATGGAAAATAAATATGGTAGAAGAATATATCATTCTCTGATTTAGAAATCAGCTGTGGCACTGTATTTGATGCAACAACTTTCTTACTTGTTGGCCAGTTTTGCAAGGAGCAAGATGTCCCATATTCTGAATAATGGAGTAACAAAATCATTTTAGATCAGGATTTAATTTGCCATGGAGAAGTTTTGCCCCTTGGTTAAACATATTCTTTAGGCAGAGAAAACCTTGAAGACAGCTTTTTCCAAAGGTATTTTCATTAATCTTCAGGAAGCAATTGATATAAGAATATTTTGTTTATAAGCACAAGCATTAAGCTCACACAGCTGTTAAAATTTATATTTTCATTGATGTGATGAGTAATGCGGTATATGGTGCTTTTCATAGTTACCCACTTGTTTCTAGTTTAATGCTTTTAATCCAAGCAGATTCATTCATGTTGAATTTGCTGTTTCTAGCAGAAGTATGTTTCCTTTTTTTGTTTCCCACAGACATTTTCCTCAAAATAGTTACTGAAGCTTAAATTTATACAGAAGTACTTGATATTGTCAGTTTCTGTTAGTGTGAATTCAGCATATTTGTCTTCACAGATGCAGGGTGGGTCATATTAAACCAGCGTGGTGATGTTTCCATTTATTTATAAATTGCTGCACAAAATGTTTCAGAGGAAAAATACTACCACAAAATTGAATTTTACAAAGTCAAAAAGTTGTCTTCTTTGTATTCATCTTTAAGCGTTATGTCTAAAGCTGAACTTAGATTTCACAAAAGTATTCATTTCACTTTAGTATAAGATGAGGCAAATCCAGGACATTTATAGCTTAAATAACCAAATAATAGATTATTTCATAATGACTAATAATAATAAGAGACATCTCCCTTAGCTGTGTCTACATTGGACTGTTTCTCTATGTAGTCTAACCCAGACCTCAGTGTTTTACCTTGGAGAATTTGTGGATGAAGATTGTCTCTTCTGATTGCAGGAAATCAGTTTACTAGGTTGTAACCCTCCTCTTTGCTCTGAGTTTCTGTCGAAGGACAACAGATCTCTGATATCTCAGTGTCCACTGGTATCAGTTCGTCTAGACATCCTCACCTACTTTAGTGTCTGTCCTTTTTAAAGAGCTCTTAGTGCCCTCCACTCTTTAATCCTAAAAGTGAGTTATTTCTGTAAATATTAATTGCTTTTACTCCTTGTGGAAGCATTTGCATATTCATCTATGTCATCATGTATTTCTTTTGTGACATTTTTCTAAAGGTCAGAAATACCCCACAACTTGATTGCTACACATAGCCTTGGTCAACATCCATACAACAAAACCAGAAAAAAAGTATATCGAGAAGCAGCAAGAGTCTCAAAAAATATAGCTTGGGTTTACCCTGAGGAGATACTTGCAAGATCATGATTGTTCTGTTGAAGTCTTGTCCTCCGCTTTACTGTAGTGTGAAGAGTTCATTCATACATGAATTCTGTGTTTATTTTTATTACTATTTCTCAACTTTCAGTTTACTAACACATGATCCTTTCACAGGATCATTCATTATATCATTTCACAGCTTAACTTTTTCAACTCTCGTCTGTTTTGGTTGGTTTTGGTTTGGTTTGTGGGGTTTTGGGTGTGTGGGGAGGAGAACGGAGTGGGTGTGGTTTCCCAGGCATTGGATGTGGAGTTAGGTAACTTAGAAGAGCTGCTTGAAAGGGACCCACTTCTTCATGGAAGAACATTTGAAGCTATGACCTTGAGGCCAGTGAATACCTAAGATTAGAAGGGAAAGAAAAAAAATAGCTTATTTTAAATGTCAGAAATTCAGGGCTCTAATTCTTCTCACATGTAATATATTTACTCTTTCCTCCCATGTATTTTACCAAGTAATGCTTTATTCAGTTGAAGTTTAAATCCAAAACACTTATTCGTTGTGGTTTGGGTTTTTTGTTTGTTTGTTTGTTTTGTTTTATTTTAATTAGCTAGAAATTTGAACTAGTTAGATGACAACTTAAACTAATTAGGTTTGGTTGTGGTTTGTTTTTTTTTTCATTTAATACAATAATAAATACTGAAGAATTTGAATTGGTTACAACATTTCCCTTTATACTGTGTATAACAGAGCAAATATCAGATAACAGTTTAAAATTCAGTTGTGAAGTACCTTTTTAAGCTTTTATGAACAATGTTTAAAACAACATTGAAGGAATGAAGAACTTTCTACAGTTCATAGAACTGCTGTAGAGAGGAGCAGAAGAAACCTAGCTTTTCACATGCCATTTCTGTCAGTGTCAGCTTTTATTTGTAAGGATGAGACTTTGTACAAACATAAGTCAGGAAATTCGGTTACGGTACCAATAGCAGCTGTAACTTAATATCCATGAGTCCTGTGGAGGAGTTACTATGAAGTAATTTGTGTTCTTAAAGGATCATAAAGTATCAGCTGGATCCTTTAGCATATTGTTAATGGGGCTTCCCCCCAGCCCCCGCCCAGTTGAAATTCAGGCTTGTATTAGCAAACTTAATGGATTTATTTTTGAAAACAGATGTTTGGCTTTAACTTTGCCAGTTCATAATGCAGTAAATTTAACTACATTCAGTTCCCTTCATGTTCTAAATAAAATCATTTAGCATAATGTGTTTAAAACTGGCATAGTTCTTGCTGCTTGTCACTCTTTACTTTGATCAGCAGTAAAAATATGGTGGCTTTACAGTGTCAGGGTAGCACCCAGCTACCTGCATAAGTTAGTTTACGTTATTTAGTTAGCTCATTTTAAGCTTGGAGCTTTTGTGCTACTACTGTGCTTCACTTTAAGATGTCCCTTCATATAATGAATCCCAGCACTATGTTGAGTAGAGACTTGGCCACTTCTTCTACCATCTACCTGAAATAGTTTACTATCAGGTCTTTGTTCAACTTTGGCTAATCTATACTTCTCTCTTCCCCCTCCCTTTTAGTATGTATGCTCTACACTGTCTAGCTGAAAACAAGTTTGTTTTTGTTTTGTTTTTTTTATTCCCATCATAGTGATTCTTAAAAAACCTGCTATAGTGTTTGTTTTTATTTACTACATAAAGGGTACTAAATGAAGGAAGGGTTTCTATTTACCCTTCTACTTATTCCAATGAAGCACACAGAGGGGAAATAGAGCAAGTAGTGTCTGTATTAATAAATAAATTAAATTTAAACCATAATCAGATTAAGAAGATTTCTGTCTGAGTAGTACTGGAGGATGCTACTTAAATAGTGTCCATTAATTATTCTAGTGATCATCAGAAATTCTTTTGTTCCCAGCAGCTGTGGGTGGTTATTTAGGACTAAGGATTAATTTAGACAGGTATGCCAAATTCTAAAAGGCCAAGATCCAAATACATATTTTTAACTTTTGGTGTCATAAGAACTACTGAGCCGTGCTGAAGAGGTGAATCAGCAATTGTGTTCCTGTGGGGTCACTGGATACAATACAGCATGAGCAGGGGAGAAGCAAGGTGGGAAATGGCAGGGATGAACATTGTGCACATTTGTTCATTCCAGTGCAAAACTCATCTTGCAGCTGAAAAAACCATGGAGGACTTCAGTTTACTTGAAATTTAATTATACCATTAAGTACAAAGCAATGTGATAATTGAATTTGGATCTTTAAGCAGTTTGCTGATATGTATTTATTCATAATAAAGAAAAGAAAAGAAAAGAAAAGAAAAGAAAAGAAAAGAAAAGAAAAGAAAAGAAAAGAAAAGAAAAGAAAAGAAAAGAAAAGAAAAGAAAAGAAAAGAAAAGAAAAGAAAAGAAAAGAAAAGAAAAGAAAAATGAAGGCATTGGTAGTTAGGTATTAGCTGTGTCTTCTAAATGTAAAAGGAATTTGTAGGCCACTCAAAGCATTGATAAGGCAAGATCTAGATTTCAAGAGTTCCTGTCAGAAACCACACCCCTCTCCGTAACTGATAAAATTGGCAACTATATTATTAAGATCAACCTTGGAAAAACATCTGACTTGTGAGTTGTCTAAATGTTCATGTTCTTATCTCTAGACAGCTGCTGGTTAAAGGCAGCCATGAAAGATTCAAATTTAATTAAGTCTTTTCATAATTCTGAAGAACTTCATGCTCATGGGGAATATGCCTGGTAAATATCATGTTCTTTCTGGGCACAGTAAGTTACAGTTTTACATACAGAAAGTAAGTTAAGAAATTTGCAAGGTATATTGGCTCTAAGCACAGTTGTTCTACCAGAGATTTTAGTTTTATTTGAAATGCAAATCCCAGATTGGGATTTATAGGGTAAAGCTAGCTAAGCAAAATAAATTTAGGTATTCAATCCAGTTTCTTGGTCTGTACTTCCTGGAAGATCGTATTACTTAGGTAATTATAACAGGGTTGCAATATCTTATATGTGGGCTGGGCTCTAAATTAGTATGAGCGTGTGGCTTAGAAGGGTTGGTAATAATTTAGACTTAGGTCTGCTTAACAGTAAAACTTTGGCTATTAATAGAGAGCAATTTTTGCTGCTCAGGCAAAAAATTAAATTCTTCTCTTCTTAGGGACCTGAAAAGGTGAGTAGATTGTTTCTTTTATTTTGCTGGTATATAAATTAGTCTAATAAATCCTGAAGGTTAGAATTTGCTAATATTAAAGCTTGTACTGTAATGTTAGAGTTTTTGTTCAGTTCTTACTAAAACTAGAAAATTTAATTTTCAAAATATACATATATTTAAACCTAGTTAGGTAAGTCATGGTGTTCTGCATCTGTTGATATCATTCAGGAATGAAAACTCTAAAAAGAATTGCAATTAAAATACCAGCAAATAGGTGGATCCTCTTTGGGGCATTCATCATGCCCTGGAATTGATACAGTTGTCTTGTTATTTAATAATAATTAAAAAAGAATCCACAATTGCAGATATTTCTATAGAACTAGATCAGAAATGGTAACTGAAAGCATATGAGATCTAAAAAGCTATTTTCATAATATTGCTCAGAACAGTCAAACTGTAAGAAGGGAGTGTCTGGGAAAGTAAGAATTGCCTGAAGCACAAGCAACAGGTCTGTCTAGAAAAAGATGTCAAGCAAGTAATATTACATTATGCCTCTGGAGCAAAGAACATTGCTTTCATTAATGAATAGTTGTTTGATCATCAGGTTTTACTCTTGTTTAATGCAGTTAAGCAGCAAATACACTGAGGATAATGGTGACAAAGAAGGTAGAGTGTAGAGGTTGAGCAGAGATAGAAGAACTTAGTTCTGGTGGTATTTTTTAGCAAAACTTTCTGGTTTGAGCCAAGGTCTTGGTTGAAATTTTTTCTATAAGTAAAATTTCAAGTTCATAATGGAATATGCATTTTCTGTACCTATTACACTACAGAAAGTCAAATACTATATTTGATGTTTAGAAGGAATGATAGTCTTACATTTCTTGTTAGTATCAACTGTGTGTTGCCCTAGCTGCTTTAAGTACACAGTGCAGTAGATTACAGCACGAATAAGAGTGTGATCTAGCCATAGAAACTCTATGCTATTTTTAGTATTTTTCACTCTTTTTCTCCCTCCTGATTTTGAGACAGTCTACTGTCCTAGTTTACCAACATAGCTGGTGGCCATAGATTTCTAGGGGAGGGGCTAGTGGCCAAATCCACCAGAGAAGCAAGGTAGCCTAGGTGCCCCTTTGGCAGCTGCTTACTGTGGGTGGATTTCCTTTCACTGAAGTGTTTATTACTGGTGTTACGATTGCTTTGAACTAGGGGAAATATTGCAAGGAAGGAGGCTCATTGAAATTGAGAATACAGTATCTCTGGAGTACTTAGTGAATCTAATAAATGTGACAACAGAAGATGGAAGTATACCAAAACCAACAAAATGGAGTGACAGAATCAGGAGTGTCCGTAGAGTTCACATGTGTAAGCATTCTGAAATTTTAAGTCTGTATTAGATGTCTTAATATCTTTCTAGATTATTCTAAGCATAGTTTGTGTTATTCCAAATACCATTAAAGGAAATAATTGGCTCAAGTGCATTTTGGTGAAATTCAGTTACATTAAGCCTTGTTCATTCTTAAATTGTTACTTTGATAAAAATGAAGAGACCAAAATCAAGCATACATTTACATTAATTTTTGCCTTGGGTGACACTAAAGTTTTTTCTTCCATTTTCTGAGAAGGCATTCTTATATCGCTTTTCAGATCAATTTGATCTGAAGCTAAATAAATTAATGACAGAGCTCAAATTAGAACATAATCGTTTATGACTCTTAGTCCTATGACTATCCCTCTAGATAGTGAGGCTGCATATATTGACTGGAGTGGACGTAGGACAGACACTACTGATAATGCAGAAGATTATTAATAAATTAGCTTGCTTTGTGTATATTTCAGCAGCAGCATGGAGAAAAGCCTGTGTCTCAGGATTCTTAGTTTGTAAGAAAAGCAAGTAATTTTGACTTATTAGTAAAAATTTTCCATGACACTGGGCTTATTACTGAGATTGAGCATTTCTTATGATGCTCAAGGACTCAGCATTAAGGGTACTTTTAGGGATTTATTATTTATTCTCTGACAGGCTCTCTGAAACACAAAGTGGGTAAGTTGTTTTTTTTAAAGCTGAATCTATCCTCTGGCTGCTGATTCTACATTCTAGTCTTTAGGCAGGCTGCAACTGAAAGAATAACTGTGGGTGATTTAGCTTCCAGTCATGCTGTTGGTCATGGTGGCTAATGTCTGAAATGTCACTGGATGAGCACTGTACAAAAATATTTTCATCCATGTGAATTGCTGGTAGAGATTATTGCAATATTTGTTTAAATTCAAAGTAACAGAATTCTTAGCACAGGTGGTCACATGATAAATAAATATTAGTCAAATTTCAGTGACATTGGAATATTCAGCCCCACAAACATGTGACCATTGCCTATATACATACCTACAACCTGCATGATTTGAAGGATCTCCCCAGCCATTGTCAGGCAGGTGTCTTTTGTGGTGTTTAGAAAGCTATCAAAATCAAGCAGTTCTGAATCTTAGATTTCAAAACTTGCTGTAGCAGGAGATTGAATGTCAAAAGATGGAATTGCATCCTTCATGGAAGCAAAATCATATTCCATGACCCTTTTAAAGGCTTCATCAGTATTTTGAGTTGTGTGCTAGAGCACTGCAAAAATTATGCACACATACAGTCCCTGTTCATCACTGTGTGGGCACTAGTTTCATACTTCAGTGATGAAGTGATGTGCAAAAAAGGGCCTTGTATTAGAGAGAATTTTCTCACTTGCAGTGAAATAGACAGTGTAAATTCTTTTGCTCTTCGAATAGTCATTGGTTGACAACAGTGACTGCTACTTGATTGATAGTCCAGCAAAATCAACTCACAAGTAGAAACTAATTTAGGAAAATTTTGTCCTTAATGTCAGATGGTATCATGAGTGCCTGTCTTTAATGCTTTTTTTTTAAAGAAGCAGCAGTAATTTTCATACTTGGAAGCATGAAACAGAAACTTCATACTTGGTGCATTTTGGTTACAAAAGCAGAAAGGACTGTATTTTCAGTGTCATGAAAAAAGTGGTAGAAATATTGAATGGTGGAAGGAGGAGTAAAACTGATTTGAGAATTGTTGGGCTATAATGCAGAGGTCAGATGAGAAAGCCAAATGAGATATAGTTACTATTCAGGTTGAGCCAGCATCAGGTTTGTATCCGTTCATTCTCTACTCTTACGGCAGCAATCAAAAAGCAGAGCTTCTACAGAGCTCTGATGATAGGTTAAGCATGTTTTGCACTGTTGTTCATTCCTTCCTTGAAACCTAGTCTGTCCCACAGTGCAAAAGGTTGAAATGCCTTGAATCTAGGAAATCATTGGTAATGATCAGGAGCAGGGCAGTTTCAAGCTTCCAGTATCTGAGATTGCTTGGTTTTGTTTCCATCTGCATTTCCTTGTTTTAGTAAAATTTAATTTGAAAAATTAAATAAATAATTTAATGATGAATGAAAAACCTCAGAAATCCCAAGTCAGCTATCAAAAATAGGAACAATTTTGTTAGTTTTCCTATTACCAGGCTGTATTTTTGCTCATGTGGACTTTTGGTTGTGGCTTAATTTGTAATGTAACAGTGACATATTTTCTGTCAGGTCTGATTCAGTGTAATACATATGATCTCATCTGTCTTTTCAGTAAAGGTCTGAAGAAATCACAGATGATGGCTTCTGACGCTAGTCATATGCTAGAAGCAGCTTTGGAGCAGATGGATGACATCATTGCAGGTATAACGATGTTTTATTTAAAATCAAACTATTTTGAGATTTAACTGTTTGTCTTTAACCTTCTGCAATTTTCCTGCTTCTTTTTTATTATTTATTTATTATGATCAATTTGTCAAGCTCTCTGTGGTACCCAGATCTCTCTGGTTCAACAGTTATGTGAAGAATTTTAAAAGCAAAATAGAAGAAGAAAACATGCGGTTCCACCTCAAACATGAATATTGAAGTAAGAGAAATTTACTTTGCTCTAATGCTGTATGGTAACTTAAACACCTTCTAATTCCTGGGGTAACAATCCATATTGTATGTAATTATTGTATGCATGTGTGAAAAAAGTTTTCAAAGTTAGCTGGATATATGTATATTCATTTTACACATACAGATATACATAAATAGATAAAGAAAAAATCACATAATTTTCTTTATTTATGATGTAGATATTTAAAGTAGCTCAGCTATTAATAACCTTAAATTAGAATGAGTATCTTTTTTTTTTTACATCTTTACCCAGGAGTGGAGCTATGAAATTCTTTTTACACATCTGTCTGCTAGAAAAGGTTATGATGCAAGACAAAATTTGCTATCTTTTGGTGCTCCCACAGTAATGCAACTAAAAGTTTTCTCTCAATATTACAACACCCAAGAGAATCTGATTTCTGTGGTTAGGACTCAGGAGCCGAGGGTTTTCTGCTCATACACCATTCAGTATGAACTCCTAAAAGAATTATCTGGGTAGGGCCATGATCTCACTTGTGCACAATGGCAAAGCATTCACTAATGCTTTATAAATTTACACAGTGACACCCATGCTGTGCCTTCATATTTTCCCCCTAACGATGAAGAAGATGACATCAGCTTCTTGTTGCTGCAGTTGTGCTGCTTCTTGCTTTTCTTCATTCTCTTATAATAAGGCTTTCTATCCAGAGACTAATATGGAGCTTCAAATATTGCCATGAGACTAGCCATTATTAGGCAGGAAGCCATTATCCAGGATTTTTAGTTTAAACAATCTCTAGATTTTTTTTAAATTCTTATCCACATATGAATCTTCACTTTATTCTAAATGTATAAACTTTAATAGAATGCTAAGATATACAGAAGTATAAATATGTGGTAGATGCAATTCCACAAATACCTTTTCACACCAATGGAACAAGTTCCAGGCAAATTTAGAAATATATTTCCTTCTTCCTTCTTTTCCTGAATGGAAACAAGATTTTAACTAACAGAAGTTAATTTGGATTTTATTTTTTCACCTCTTGTCTTATAAAACACATAACTAGATAGTCAGGGAAACATTGCACTTTCCTCAGCTATATAAAGAAAGAACAAGAAAAAGAAGTCCAAAACCATAATTCATAAACTAGGGAACTGAAGCAACTTCTTAGCACTTGCAAAGCGTGGTTTTTGATCAAGGTTAGTGATGTAAAAATGCAAAGTAACATAGAAAACCATGTCCCTTTAATTATGCTATGGAACATGTTCTTGTAAATGACCAGCATACATCTGGAATTTTATCTTATATCACTCTTCTGTGATGATTTATGTGTAACCCAGCACACACTGGTGATGTCATGGATACACTGATGATTCCATTCTTCAGAAAAATCCAAAGAAAGAAAAACAGGCATATTCTATTTGAATTTATTTTCAGATTAGACATTTATTTTCTTCCAGGAATTCTTAGAGCTTTGTGGTATGTTTTCTTTTGAAGGAAAGGGTTAAAAAAAGTGTCAGGATATTGAGGAATTTTAGATTTGTTGTTCGATAGGATTTCATCTGCTTCAATCTTTTCTGATAATAAAGTATGCTTCAAACATATCTCAAATTGTCCAGTATCTTCCCTTATGAGCAACAAGAGACCATGTATTCAACAAACAGATCTGACACCTTACCTATCAGAGCAGTACGATGTTTTGTTTGGAAAAAAAAAAATCAATTTTAATTGAAGATACCATTTTATATTCCCTTCAAAAAAGGTTTGCAGACTTACAACCTGTATGGAAGCTCTGAAAAATGGTTGTTGTGAGGCTAGTTCTGGGTAAGAAAATAAAGTTTTTTAGTGTTGAGGGGTTTTTTGGAACACACTTTTTTTGGAACAGTGGAAAGGTAGTCTTGTCATATGTGGCGTAACTAATTAAATGGAAATATATGGCTGCCTAAAAAAATTCTGTATTTCTTCTAGTTTCATGCTAGAAAAATAATTGAGTTCAGAAGCCAGATTTGATTTTATTTAGTTTTTTTTAATATTCTTTTCCTTTCCCCCACTCCTCTTTTTAGATTGTTTAAGCCCATAACTTTTAAGGCTTCAAGCTTGATAAATCAGAAATAAAATTAAATTGGTCCTGGCTTCCAATCAACATTGCTTTTATCCCCCTCAGTTGTCATGATGGTGAAGACAGTGATACAGAAAAGCAAAGCAAAAGATGTATGAAATATTCAATGTCAATCAGAAGATTGTGTCCCCCATTCACAGCTGTTTCGTAGTGCTGTTGCTGCTCAAGCTCTAAAACAGATTCAGGCATGTTAGTGGTGTGCAGAGTTTGTTTCCGCAGTGCATGGCTAGGTCATGAGCAAATTGACAGTCTCCTCAATGGAGTTCACTTTATGAGTTAGCATCACTTACATTTTCAGTCTTACACTTATACTGATACTCAATATAATACGGAAAACCATCTTATGTAAAGATATCTAATGGAGAAAGGAACCATGTTATTTCCCAGACAATGCATCTGTCCAATCTCATCAGCATGAACTGAATACTTCCCATATGATTTCAGAATTGTATCTACCTGCACCATTAAAAAATGATATTGCTTTATTCCTTTACTTATTTTTAGTTAAAACATAAAGTAAAAGCTCGTTTGGGTGGGAAGGTTGTTTACCTTATTTATTTATTTGTTGTGTTCCACTACTAGAAATAGATAATACATTTTAAGATGGATTGACTCAAGTCTTGTTCTGGTTGTTCTCCTCTAGGTAATGTTCTCTGTGTTCCCAAACTGTTTCTTGAATTCTAGTATGACTGAAGGACCAAATATGTCTGCTGGAGCCTGTAATTGGATACAGTTATAATCCCAGTTCATCTCAAATGGGGGAACATAGTAATTATTCAAGTTTGATTCTCTCTAATTCAATCCACGAAGCTTCTGTATGCAATTTGGGCAGGGACTGGAAAACAGGAATGTTCTTCTCTCCTGTATGGTAAGGCAACCAAATATGATAGTAAACTCCTTCAGAAGGAGGACTGTCATGAAACAAACCAGGACTTTAGAGAGTCATCTAACTACAAATTTATATATACCATATTATGCAAATATTGGACAAATCATCTATGCAGATATAGCCGCTCTTACAGTAGATGGCAAATCGTAAAAAATCATCTGTTTAGATCTTGTGCTTTTTCAGTTTTCTCTATTCAGATTCTGTAGATATCTCTAGGTAGCACTACATTGAAAGACAGAGGATAAACTGGATGACTGTCGAAAACTCACATAATGATGAAAAGGATGTTTCCTTTACAATGAGGCCTTCATGGGTAGTAAGAGAGCTATGCTCCTCTCTTGGCCTCAAGCCTTCACTATAGGCACAAAGTGAGTATTAATCACTGTTTTAGAGAAGTGAGAAGTCCAGAGATGTGTTACTTATATTAGTTAATTTTTGAAGCTTGAGTAGATGTGTATATATACACATTCAAAATCAGCATTCTTTCTGTTTAATGAGAAAACAGTCACGATTTCCTGTATTAGCTGTAGTCATTATTAAAGTACTAGGCTGTGGTCTTGTCCTTTAAGGTAAGAACTGGACATGCAAATACACATTGCAAATATTTACAGATTTGCATTCCTACTTTTAGCCTTCTAATTTTAAAAGTCACGTCCCTTACTCAAATGTTAACATAGTTCATATATGATTCTGATTAATACAAATAAAAAGTCTTACTGCAGACTGTGCATCTCAGTGCAATGCAAAATGTATTAGTGTTTAAAGTGCATGAGGGTAGGATTGTGAAGCTAGATTAACAAATTGAATTTCATTGGACTTGATCAAATTTGACAGATAGGTCAGTGTTCCCAAGTCTTCTGTGCTTCAGTACATCTGTACTGATAACCCACCCTCATAGCTATATAAATTAGGCATGCTAAATGATTAGCCTTATTTGACTAAAATAGCAAAAAGGGCTAATGTGATTGTCAATGAACATGACTTATCCATTAGCTAGAATGACTTGCACTCAAAGCAGAGGCTTTCTCTAAAGAAAGTGCCTGGATGTCAGATCTGTCTATTTGTTCTTTTTTGAGCTGCACGGCTTTCACATTGCTTTCAAGGTTTGACCAAGTCATTACTTTCCCTTTTATTTGGCTTGTAACTATTTATTAAAATATGTTTCTTTATAGGACTATAGATTTTGATTTTTATTATTTTTGATTATTTTTTCTTTGCAATATATCCTAATTAATTAAAATACTTTTTGTTTTACTTTTATTTTATATGAAAGTACATCTCTCTGTCAGTCTGGAAATCCATTATTTCCTTTTGTGAATAATGACACAAGATCTCTAAGATCTAAAATCTCATGTCACAATATTAGTCTGCTGCGGCTTCAGAGTCTCTTGAAATTCACCAAGTAATGTGTGTAATTATTGAGTTTCCTTTTAACCAGAATTTCTGTCATTATTGCTTACTGAAAAATAGTGAGAAAGTTAAATGTGTAATCACGTGGATATGTAGTGGTATTCCAGTATTAGTACTGAAAGACTAAAAAATACATTGATAGAAATAATTAAAATGTTTTTCAAGAAGTGATCCAAGAAGTATACATGTTTAAATTTCCTTCTCTTGAGGAGGCAGAATGCTTGTGTTCATTTCATTGCTTTGGCTGTGTGCTACAAACCCAACCACTTCCTTGCTGAAAAAGAGGAAATTTTACTTAAGGGATGAACAAAATTTGAATTCAAGTTTAATGTATTTTCCTCATGGGGTCTATTTATCAGAATTTGAAGAAAGGCTTGTTTGGGGGTTGGGGGTGAGTGTTGTGAATTTTTTTCCTTCTTTTTTTCTTTCATTGTTCTGCCCCGTCATAATTTTACAATGAAAACAATATAGTTCAAGTTCCAGAGCTAGGCTATGTTTCTGGATGTGTTAGATTACTAAATCACCTCTAGTTAAGTGATTAAAACTTGTTCTAAAAATGCAGGAGTGGACAAAAACTACTAACACTCTCACCTGAACCCCTTTGGATGGATTTTAGATTTTGTGAAATAAGGTTTTCACTGAGTTCCTACATAAACAATAGAAAATCAAAATATTTCCTTGTGAACTCATCCTTTACTCATGAATAGTCATGCATGTGATCACAGGTTTCATTCAGAATCTGAAGACTTGTCTAAGAGCACTTTCAGTGAAGAAAGTAGACAACCCTGTTCAGTTTCGTAATTGATTGAAATTGTCCAGACCAGACAGCACTTAATCCTATTTTTGTGATGTGTGTGGGGATGGGGGATGGGGGGTCTTATTTCAAATATATGCTGGGTGATATGCAACTGATAGACAGTATGAGTCTCTTGGGATGGTGTAGAACACCTGGAGAATAGCTTCTATTTCTTCTTTTAATTTTGTATACTTCTGAATGGCTTTATATTTTTATCACTTGTGTCCTATTCAAGATTCACAGTATTTTCAAATTCAAAAATTAGTTTCTATAGCAAAGTTGCATAGCTTTTATAATTTTAATACAAAGATCTTTGTAGAATTTCATTTTAGAGCAATGAACAGGCAAATAGGTGAAATAATTATGAGAAACAAAATAATTCAAATAAGGAGCATTTTCTTTTGTTATACATCAGAGTAATTGAACAGCAACAGCTGCAGTGGTTTTCTTGTATTTTCTAAATAAATTATAATTGTGTTAATAGCCTATGCTTCTGTTATGATTGCTGTATATTTTTATTTTTTGTTCTTTTTCAATCAATAATTTGGACTTTTTTCTGAACAATATAAATATCTCTACAGCACTTATTGATTCCGTGTCTGCTTCCTTAATTAAGATGAGCATTTGTGAAGATGTACTATAGAAGAAACTATAGTGGCTGTTTGGAATCCATTAGCCAGAGTGTATTTATGCATAAATCTTAGAGTAATAGAGGTATGAAAAAGGAAATCAGGTCTTTGATACAGAAATGTATAACTTCCTGTAATAACAGTTCAAGAAAATTATGTATTAAGAATATTTTGTGGCAAAGGGGGATAAAAAAATTAATCATCCTGGAAATTAAAGGGGAAAATATAAAAACTTAGCACAAATATTTAGGATTTATAGTTTGTAGTTCAATGTTTATCTTTTTTTTTTTTTTGACATTTCTTGTAGCTTGTTAGGTGCTCACATTTAGCTTCAGATATTGAACACTGGAAAAACTTATTAGTTAATTCCTTAGATGTTGTTAGCAGTAACAGATTTACAACAACTAAAAATCTTTTAAACTTTTAAAAATGTAGTGATTCACTGTCTTTCTATTTAGTCAGTCTGTAATTTTTCATGTCAGCTGTCTGTGGTCTTTCTTTTATGTTTGTTAACAGCATCTAAGACAGCCTCACAAACCACATGTAAAACTGAATAACCATTACAGCCATTTGATACTGTATTTTGTAGGGCTTTACACACACAGTAGCCTGAAAGTTAAGACCTTGCGTAACTGTTCAGGACTAGTTTTCATCTGTGTTTCAAAAGCATGTGAAAATCATGGCAACTTGTGTTAATTGTGCATGTGCAGCATTGTCTACTCATTCCTTACCCAGGGTTGCCAGAGCAACCTGAAGTTTGGAATTTCCTCAATTTTGAGTGCTTAACCTTGCAAGAGGTTATAGCTATTTGGGCTACTGTCCCAAAACATGTTTCCCATACTCTCCCTATCCTAAGCATATTTTCTCACAGATAGTGGGGGTCTGAGCACAAGATAATGAATGAAGTCTCCCTGAATCCTGTTTGTAATGATAGATTCCCTCTGTAAACAGAGCAGTACTAGAGAATCTTAAGAAGATGACAGTGTTGAGAACTTTTAATGTAAATTCTAATGATTTTTTACAATAATAGATTTTTAAAATTTCTTTGTATAAGACAAAATTGCCCTTTGAATGTCCAAGTCTAGCAGTGATTTACTAATCGAGTCTTTGACTTCTTTGCATGTGTTTCTGCATTTCCAGCAAAGCAACAAATTCAAAGTTTTTTCTGAGAATAAGTTAAGACCAAGTCAAAATAGAGAAATCTTGGCAACTGAAATATGCTACTTAGAATTCTTTATTTCTGACTATAGATAAGCAGTTCTGTCATCATAAAACATCAAAAATATGGTCATGGCCTAGACACCTATATCAACATACCAAAAATGCAGTACTGCATTTTGTTTATGCAAAACAAAATCCATATATCATAGGTATTAATATTAAGTTTTGAAAAAGAATGGAAAAGAAACAGAAATGTAAATAGCTGTAAATGCAGTATGTAGCAAAGAAAGGCAGTTAAAGCATGATGGCCATAACCCCATAGGAATGAAAAGCTGAGAAACAAAGGTTCTTTTGTGGTTTATATGATGTGATCTTTTTTTTTTCAGTACATGACTCACTTGGTTAATAGGCTAGTGAACAGATTTCTAAGAGTTAAATTTAAACAAGTTTTATCAAATATGGGATTTCTTTTAAATTCAAAATCATAGCTTCTCATTTTCCTTTAAGGTAATTAAATTTATTTGAAAGAATCTTTTTAAAAATCAAAATTAGTGTAATTTTTATAAAATAAGATGCCTTTATTTCCTCACAAACTGAATGCTCAATGCTCTTATTCTCCCTATGCTTTCAGAAATTTTTTTTTTTTTCATCAAACAGTATTTATGTTAGCAGTAGCATACTGTCACATATAACAAACAATTCTGGATTTTGGACTAAAAAGATGTATTTATTGACTCACAACATTGTTTTAATTAGACTACTAGTTTTGCTGGCTCTAAATACACATTTTTGTGTGTGTAAATAAAAAAAAAACCAAAAATAAAAAAAAAAAAAGAGAGAGAGAGAGAGAGAGAAAACCGGGGCAAGTATTTGTGGTTCTTTGTCTTTAATAAAATGTGTTTGTCATGTTTTCCCTGTGTGATGGAGACTCAGCCTCAAATCTCCATCATAGCTGCATGATCCATCTTCCTTCTTTCATCAGCTGTAAGGCTGCTTAACTTGTGTTTCTGGATAAGAGAGACTTTTTTGTTGCAATCGTCTATACTGTACTCACTGTGCTGCTCATCACTGCTTAGAGTCTGTAAGTATGTAAAAGAAAAAAGGCTGAGTAGTTACATAGATAATTTACATAAGAAATTATAGACAGGTCTTGAAAATAGTCTCAAGGATCCACATGTGGCTGTATATAAAGCTCAAGTGAAAATGATCCAAGCTGCATGAAACTTGCATCTGAATATGGTCATTAACATTTCTAGGCTTGGAAATTTTTTCCTGGGGCTTCCTGCTAATCCAGTTCAACAGTTACTGTTCTCTGTAGTTAAGAATCTAAAAGCAGAGATTTGAGGAGAGGCTAATATGAGCTATGATTCAAAACACACCATTTGTGATGTATTTTGCATCACAGGATTACAAGAAAGAATTGTTTGAGCTACCTTTTCACTCCTTTCACAGAAGGCTTAGGAACAAGGAGGCTGAATTATGTCCCATCCAGACTTTACTACTAGTTTACATAAATTCACATTTTCACGGCTGTCTTCATGAGAAAAAGAGACTTGTGCTTCAAAGGGAATTACACTTTATAGTCTTGAAGGAGAAAGGAAGAACTTGGACAACTCTGTGCTCATTGAGTAAAAACTCAGGTAACAAAAACCCAGTTCTCTAGCAGTGTAATGATTGACTGAAAGGTCAGAGAAAAGGTATATAATTTTATTGTAACCACTGTTGGTAAGATATCAAAATTGTTAGCTTTTAATATTTCAGCTTTATAGAAAGGCATCCTTACCCCAGCTTAGAATTAGCTTTTAGGTTTTATTGTGGGGGTTTTGTTGTTTTTTGCTGTTTTCTGGACTGAAGGAGTCAGCAGTTTTAGGAAAATCTTTCTAACCACTGGTGGTTGAGTTGTGTGTTACCAGGAATTTTGTGTAAAATTTAGACAGCTTTAGAGTGAAAAGACTGAGATAATAACTTCTGATTCCCTGCATTCATCCTTAAGAGGCAAGGAAAAGCAGAGATCCAAAACAGTACCTACTGGTAACAGTGAAGAAAGTTGGGTGATGGTTAAAGGTACATAGTATAAGTGGAGGAGAGTGGATTTTCAAACTGGCACAGCTTTCTGCTTTCTTTATTTCTGCTCAGTAGCTTACTCTTGCAAGCTACCAGTATTGCTGTTTTCTGAATAGGTTATGTATTTGCCCAAAAGGAACATTTCTTTGAAGCCATTCAACTAATGTCAAGGAACTTTGAACTCTAAATGTGCTTGCATGGTCAGGGTGTAGGAAATGTGTAACTTCAAAGTTGTTTCCCTTTTTTTATTACTTCTGTTATTCGTTCTGCCATACATATACAGTGCAGCAAAATTTAACCTCCTTCATCCACTGCCTATATGTGGAAGCCAAGATTGAGATGCTTGGAACATTTTAGTTTCAATACTTTCTTCCTCCCCCCGCCCCTTCCTTTCTTTCTTTCTTACTCCTCTATAGTAGACACGTATGTTGTTTAATTGTGTTCCGGTAGTATGCTAGGAAACCACAGTGTTTAGTATTATATAAGCATAACGTCAAAAGCTTCCCATGTGTCTTGTTTACCCTGGAAAAAACTGAGGCACATGAGGGCTCTGATTTAATGAAGGCTATACAATGAGTCTTTTTGCAAGAATTCAAAACTGCGCTTATTTTTCTTCAGTATCTACAAAATTCTAGTGCTTGAACCACATTCTTTCCCACTTCAGCTATCTATAATAATGCTACAGACAAATTAATTGCTTTAATAGTAGAATATACTGGTAATAGTGTTCTGTCTGCACTGTGGCATCACTTTTTTCACATCGGTCTGCAGAGAGATCCAAATTCTTACTGTCTGGTTCTAAAATTTAATGTGCTTCACAGCATGATGATGTAAAGGTTTAAACTGATGCAAAGAAATATAATTTACTCCTACGCACTTTTACTTCTGTTTTTTTTAGGGCGTGTTCTTGTTCTTCTGGTGAGCAACAGATATCCTGCTTAGTATGAAAGTACATGGAAAGCAAATAAGAAAAGCAAGCTTGTGATCCGTTTCAATTTAGGCAGTAAAACAGGAAGTGTTCTGAATTAAATGAGCTGAATGATGTGTTTCTGGATTTATATCACTTCTTTACCAAGTATAGGGTGCATTAGTTGTTGTGTTCTGAGAAATTCTTCATTTTCCATTTCAGCCAGAGGAATAAAAGAAACTACAGTAAATACGCATGGCAAACTAGTTTTAAAATCATGTCTAAAAGGAATACTGCAGACATGTATTTGGTGGTATGAAGGGTCATGATCTTAGTAATGCACTGAGATCTATGGGTAGCCCCTGTTCCGGATAAGCATAGTTACCCATGGGAGGGCTTTGTAACTTTTGTTGAGTACTCTGGCCCCAATCCAGGAAAGCAAAGCACTTTTTATATTCTTCCTTAATATTTGTGATCCTAGTGACTTGAAACTAGTGGAATTTTGATTGCTGAAAGTGGAATTTTGATTGCTGAAAAAAAAATCCTCAACACATCTCAGAGTTATGCCTTGTATTCTTGGCATGATGAGGATACAGATACAATTTGGGGTTTTGTTTGTCTTTCTGATGGTATCGGATATGGGTACATTCTTTTCTCGTCAGTGTCTGCTTTTTGAAGTCTAAATACAAGTCTTGAATAGTACTGTTATATCTCATAGAATCATAGAATTGTTTGGGTTGTAAGGGAACTTTAAAGGCCATCTAGTCCAACCTCCTTGCAGTGAGCAGGCACATCTTCAAGTACAACAGGTTTCTTAGAGCCCAGTCTGGCCTGACCTCAAATGTTTCTAGGGATGGGGTATCTACCACCCCTCTGGGCAATCTGTGCCAGTGTTTCACCACCCACATTGTAAAAAAGTCTTCCTTATATCTAGTCTATGTCTACACACTTTTAGTTTAAAACCGTTAGCCTTTGTCCTGTTGCAACAGGCTCTGGTAAAAAGTCTGTCGCCATCTTTCTTATGAGCCCCTTTAAGATTTGAAAGGCTGCAGTAATATCTTCCTTGGAACCTTCTCGTCTCCAGGCTGCATAACCCCAACTCTCTCAGCCTGTTTTCATAGGAGAAAATCCATGAAAATGTTCCATCCCTCTGATCATTTTTGTGGCCCTCTTTTGTATTGGCTCTGACAGGTCCACATTTTTGCTGTGCTGAGGATGCCAGAGCTGAATGCAATATTCTGGGTGGAGTCTCAGCAGAGCAGAGTAGAGGGGCAGAATCACCACCTCTGACCTGCTAGCCATGCTTCTTGTGATGCAACCAGTTTGCCTTCTGGGCTGTGAGTGCGTACTGTCAGCTCATATCCAGCTTTTCATCCACTAGCACCTCAAGTCCTTCTTGGCAGGACTGCTCTCAATCTGTTCACCCCACAGCCTGTACTGATACTGGTGATTGCCCCAACCCAGGTGCAGGACCTTGCAGTTGGCTTTGTTGAACCTCATCAAGTTCACGTGGGCAAACTTCTTGAGTTTATTCAGGTCCCTCTGTATGGCATCTTGTCCCTCAGGCATGTCAACTGCACCACTAAGCTTGTTATCATCTGAAAACTTGCTGAGGGTGCACTCGATTACACTATGTCGTTGATGAAGCTATTAAACAGCACTGGTCCCTGTACCTACCCCTGAGGAATACCACTTCTCACTAGTCTCCAGGTGAACATTGAGCCGTTGACCATGACTGCCTGGATGCACCCATCCAACCAATTCCTCGTCCACCAAACAGTCCGTCCATCGAATCTATGTCTCTTCTGTTTAGAGAGAAGAATGTTGTGGGGTACCCTACCAAAAGCTTTACAGAAGTCCAGGTAGACAATATCCATAACTCTTCCCTTGTCCACTCATTTAGTCTTTCCATCATAGAAAGCCACTAGGTTGGTTAGGCAGGACTTGCCCTTGGTGAAGCCATGCTGGCTGTCTTAAATCGCCTCCCTGTCATCCATATGCCTTAGCATTGCTTTCAGGAGGATCTGTTTGATGATCTTCCCAGGCTCAGAGGTGAGGGTGACAAATCAGTAGTTCCCAGGGTCCTCCTTTCTACCCTTTTCAAAAATGGGTGCAGTGTTTCCCTTCTATCAATCACCAGGAACTTCACCTGACTGTCGTGACTTTTCAAATATCATGGAGCGTGGCTCAGCAACTGCATCAGCCAGTTCCCTGAGGACTCTGGGATGCATCTTGTCAGGTCTCATAGACTTATGTATGTTCAGAGGTGTGGGAAGAGAGATTGCCAGTGAAGGCAGGCAAAAGAGTTGTTACTACCTTCGGCTTCTCATGTTGCCAGTCTTGATCACTGGAGAGGATATGCTTTCTTTGACCTTCCCTTTCTGGCTGATATACCTGTAGAAGCCCTTCTTATTATTCTTTTCATCTTTTGCCAAGTTCAGCTCCAACTGCACTTTGGCCCTCCTGCCCCAATCCCTACACAACCGCGCAGCATCCCTATTTTTTTAATAATTTCTTTCATGGATAATAACCTCAGTCTAAAGATTTAAAATTATTAATTAAATAGAGCCTTTCTATCTATAATTCCTTCATTTAACTTTGGTTGGTATTAAAGAGATGTTTTTCCTTTCAAGTTTTAATGGAACTAGTACATATAAGAATTTACAGATAGTTCACTTGTAAGATCATTACATCTTTATTCACATAAGGAAACAAATTCTGTGTTCTCTGCTTACTATTATTAACTAAGAAAATTTTGAAGTATTTTTATTGTCATCTGCGGCTTAAAATCCTGTACTATTTATGCTCAAAATGAATTCCCAGTCACAATTACAGGATAAGCCATAAGATATGACACATTTTTGTATGTTGTTAGGTAGTTCAGGGGACATGAATTTGCCATAAGGGTGTTTCTGATGATTTTCATTTGTTGCATCTCTTTTTCTTGGCAGCAAACTAAAAAATATTTCCTTCTTCTGACTTCTTTTTTTTTATTTATTTCATACAAACTTAAATGGAGGGAAACTTGAAGCAGGAAATGGAACAGTAAGGAAAAAAAGCTGAAATTTCTTAAACTGCCTTTGTTTCAATGACAAGATTTCATTCACAACATGTTCTTTCCTAGGGAAAGTACCATCTTCAAAAGGGCCCTACACAGGATAGGACTGTCCTCAAGATCCACCTTAGATTATGACTATTAAAAGTCAGCATGTGTGCCTTACACACGGACCCAGCTCTTGAGAGTTCTGAGAAATGGTGGCCTTCTGCTGCTGTGTAAAATGTGAGACTTTTGAGGATGCTTAGAATTTTGCCAGTCTGAACAATTGGTTGAAAAGCTTAGGATAACTGAAGCGTGCATATGGAGTATGTCCAGTCTCAGGAAATCACACAACGTAGAGTTCTTGGCTGGCTTTACCTGTGCTTCAGCACTTGAGAATTTTCACCTTTATAGAACTGAATTTCTTAAGGGTGACAGTTCTCTCACTTGCCACAATAGAAGAGTGTGCATATATGGTTTCTTTATAGTGCTTTGATAGAAGCAAATCAAATAAGGATATGCCAAAATAGGTTAATTTCACTGTCATCAAATTTTCCTACATGATTTACAATTATTTTCTGTAGAAGGTAGATGGGACCAGTAATGTTGTAGCTATGGTAATCCAAGGATGGAGACAAGATGCGATATGTAGTGAGGCATTTAGACTGGTGAGGGAAGATGTCATCAGTACTGTCCTCAAGAAAGTTGCGGAGGTATGTATGGTATGGCTGTATATTTCACTATATTAACTAGCTACCTAATACAATTAACTAAACTCCTGAACAATATTTTTAGATCTGTATTATCTTTAATATTATGGCTTTTATTTCACACCTAAAGTGTTAGTTGTAGCCCTGAAAGTTTGTGTGGATTTTTGTTTGTTTGTTTCTCTATTGTCTGTATACAAAAAGTATTTACATAAATAACATAATGGAGCATTCTGCTACAGAATTCTTCAAGTTTTTTCCCATTTTATATCTACTTTTAATTATCAGTTCATTGAAGGGATAGCTACCAAAGCCAATTATGACATGACTGTCTGCTTTTCTGGTGTGAAAAGTGCTTGCTAAGCAAAAAGATAGAAAATTTTAGCATGGTGTTTTCCAAAGGAAAGAGTGAGAAAGCTAGTTTAAAAGTCCTAATGAAACAATAACTGATAAAGCCACATCTTTAAAAGTGGCATCAGCGCTACTTAAGAGGACAATGCCAGATTTCAGTTTGTGTGCATATTTCTCCTGGAAAGTAAGTAGTGAACGACTGTGGCTGAATGAAAATATTTAAGAGGTTATATGATGCAAATAGCTCTTACACAATTTGGAACTCTGCTATTTTTAGTTGCTAGAGTTTAATAATAATCTGCATTAGGTACATAAACAGAAACAGCTAAGCTGGCATAAGTAGCTGAGAATATAAAAATACACAAGAAAATATGTTTTAGTGGCTAGAATAGTCAAATGCAACAAAACAGTTAGTTGATTCTCTCCTCAAAAGGAAATAATTCAGGAAGGCAAGGTTGACTTGACTTAACGAGGTGAAGTTGTCTCGTGTATCAGTCTTTGTAGCACCGGATATTGAAGAAACTTTATCTCGGATGTGGTCCGTGCCAAAAATTAAGATGAGATCTTGCACTTGAGGTATTAACATAAACTCATAAACAGCGGAAGTCAACGGGATAAAACGGGGAATATAGTGAGTCTGAAGAGAGGTTGAGAATATATTAAATACTCCAGTACTGAAAATCAGAATGTTGCTTTTAAAAAAAATACAGTGCCTACTATGGAGCCTTGCAAACTTAGACATTTCTAGGGATGGTTTTGCATTGTTTAAAAGAATCAAACAAGAAAACATATAAATCATACAAAAGAGTGGTTGAAGAAGACCCAGTTAATTGTACCTAGAAATTTTCCCAAAGCTTTGATAAAGCTAAGCATTCACAAAATGAGAGACAAAATATTGTCTTGGATCAAAAGCTGATTGACATGGGAAACAATATCAGGATTAAATGATCAGTTAACATTTAGCATTTTGGTTAAAAGCTAACCTAAGTGCAGAAGGTATTTCAATGTACTAGGATCTAGAGTATCAGTGTATTCATGAGTTGTATTTAGGTATTAGTTGTATATCAGGGTATATGTAAAATGAACCATTGGGTTCAACCATAACTTGTAAGCTCCAAATCACAGTAAATAACCTTAGCAGGCAAAGTAACATTGATTAATGCAAAGCTCTGTGCATTGAGGAAGAAAATTTTAATTACTAATACATCTGAACTTCAAATTAGGTACATCTGCTCAGGAAAAAAACCCTAGTAAATAATTTTCAAAGGCTCAGTGGAGATTTTTGTTCCTTTCATAACTCAGATGTAAATGATATTAAACACTGGAGTAAAACAAAGAATAGTGCAGAGATTATTTTAATCCCCTTGTGTAGATCAATGTTACAGTCTTCTAAGGAATACTATATGCTATGTGGATTACATATGTCTGTAAATTATGCTACAAAATGAAAGCATTGAGAGGAGTACAATAAGAACGATCAAAAGCCTAAACAAATCTCCCATGAAGTCAAATAAAAGGAAAAAATGTGATTTCTTATGCAAGAGAGAACAGAAATGAAGATGTAACATGAGTACAACCTATTATGTACCTGAGGCAATGAAGTGTAAATAAAAGCTTTAAAAAGTAGAGCAAATAAAAGTTTTCCATGTGACTAGTTCTTAAAGAAAAAAAAAAACGGGGTATTAAATGAAATCAAGATCAGAAATTCTGGACTGGGAAAACATACCTTATTTTAGTGTGCATCTCATTGAAACATGGGGTATTGAGACAAAAAGATTCAGAGATATTAGAACTTCTATTATTTATAATCCTTATGTTTGTTGCTGTGCATATTGTTCTTGAGCAAACGATTTTGGTGCTGGAGAGCTGGAAGGAGGGGTTTGTTGGAATTTAGAGAGCTTTTTGAAATTTAGAAAGCTGGCAGTTTCATCAGCCGTTTTTATCACTAACTTCTGGGGTTTGTTCTCTGGGGAAGGGGTTTTAACCTGCTCAAGATCACATATTTTTCTCTATTTCATCTAATTTCTTGTCAAATGACTGCATCAACCTTTCTTGCGTTGCTTAACGCTGCTCTGTGTGGGGACTTCTACGTAGCTGAGAAGTTAGTGACATCTCATGGTAACCATGGGAAATTGCAGGTGATTTTTGGTAACGTGTTGGCGTTTGCCATTTAACGGACATTGCAAATGTTTTCTAGGTCAAAAACCTTCACAAATATGTTTATACATACTTCTCACATTTAATTCTCCACTATTTTTTATTTCTCTAGTGACTAACTCAGGTATTTCTAAGCCTAAAATAGTGATACCTGCCTGCAAGCATCTGAAGTCTGAATATTGCAGTGTGTAACACTGACATTTACTTATTTGTCACTTATAAAACGATTATTTAACATTATTGTCTCTCCTGAATTTACTTGTTTTAGGTACAAAGTCAGCTACAGAGTATGCTAATGGTGGTTATGATATTGTGTCACCTGCTCCATCAGTATACTTGGGCACATTTCAAATTTTGCATCTCCTGGAAGATTTAAAGATGGCATTGGAAATGCTGGAGGATCCTCAAGAGAAAGAAGCACTGCGAAATCAAATTCCAGGAGCCACAGCAGTGTGTCTACGGCAGTGGTTTGAAGAGAATCTGGTGGGTAGTTATTTAAAACTTTTCCATTTTGTTTGCGAACAGCTTTTGATTCAAGCATTTTATTATTTCAGTTATTTTTATAATCACTGAAATCTGCATACTTAGAGAACTGCAGGGGACGGTGAGCAATCATAGAATGCTGAGGATATTCTTGGGATATACCACTCCATGGGCTGATTACTAAAGCTCTGCAGTTATGGGAGTATAAGAATTTGGTAAAAGACTTACTTTGTGCTTAGTAAGAGAGAAGATTGTAGAAATTAACTAACAAAAAGTTGTCTTTTCTGTGGGTTTTTTTTGTTGTTGTTGTTGCTTTTGGTCCTTTGCTGGAGATAACAAACAGGTTTATGACTAGTTATAAAAAATTTATTTTTTAAACCACTAATCTGGAATATGTTGCCATTGTCTGTTGAAGGAAGAAGTAGAAAAACATTCTCTTCTCCATTTCCTCATTGTATTTCCCTTACCTTTACTATTATGAATCTCCAAAATATCTTGTATGCCAGGCAGTGGTGGTAAGCACAATAAAGCCATTTGTGAAACAGCTGGCTATTTATATATTTCCTATGTAATGATGATTTATCTGATAGTCACCAGTTGCAACAATCAGGGACTCACACCTCAGGTGTGCCTATGTGTACTCCTGGGGTGGTTTCCTACCAGTGCATGTGTTAGCAGACCGAAGAGAGCGCCATGGGTAGACACAAAAGCATCCACATGTACGTTACAAGATGTGGATGAGAATGTCCATTAGGAGAGAGTAAAGCCATGTGGATGTGAGACATTCATATTGGGATAGATGGGTAATAAATATTTGATTCTATTGAAAAAGACTGAGGCTTACCAGGTGAGGAGCAAATGTTCAGACAGACCTTAAAAGAAGTGACCTATTGGATGTAAAGGAAGAGAAAGAGCAGGTCCTGCCAGAATGCTCCTCTTCACCAGGCCTGTGACTGCAAGAGGATGACGGGTTTCTAAGGAATAAAAGCTACCTATCACTTTCAATTTCAGTAAGGTTTTCTAGATGAATGAATTTTCTTCTGGCCTCTTACTTTTATACAATTGTGTCAGTAGCTTCTGGTTCAGTGTTTATCATCTGCTATAGCTACCTTGTACCTATTGTGACCTAATGTTGGAAATGTAGCTGCTTTTGTTTGAACTTGCCAACTGATGGTTTGTTGGCATTCTCTGCCAAACCCAGGTCTATGGCGGGAAAGTCCTGTTTGGGACCGTATGAGAGAAAGGAAAGAGAATTTGGTACCAGCTTTGAACGCAAAAGTTGGAGGCAGTGCTTCATTGGATTTACAGTATTAGATTTTGAGTCCAGATCCTCAAACCAGCTATTACTGAATTCCTGCCTTAGCAGAAATTTCAATGCTATTTCAAATCTTTGTAATAGTTTAAAGATACCTTGAATGCACAAAAGACATACATTTCAAAAGTTGTTCACAGTAAATTTGAACCTGAACCACCAAGTTGAAGAGTTTGAATTTTGTGGTCTGGCTTTTGGCCCCCATGATGCACAGATATTAATTGAGCTACTTTTTCAGCTCTGCAAGGTAGGTAGAACTGTCCTTGTATTAATCTGTATTTATGTATCTCTTCTTTTTCATGAGAAACCAGCCAAAACAGAAGCCATAGCTCCCTCTTAGAGTTGCAGTTTACCAATGTCCTATAAGCCTTATCTAGCACATCAAGAGTAGTGTTCATTTGATAAAGCAGTTTGGCAGTCTGGATTCATAACCAACAGGACAGAGAAAATGGTGATATGGAGTATCTCTTGTGCAGTATGTTGAGATCACTTTTTAAAAATATTTTGTGCTGTTCTGTATTGAAAAATCCTGCACTTTGCTTAAAGACATGCACAGGGAGCATAGTGAATACTTGCTGTGACTGTTATTCGAAAATGGAATTGTGGATTTTAGCCTTTTGGTCAGCTTTGGTGTACAATGGCTTATTACTAATCAGTCAAGAAGATTTTGTGATTATTATGGTTATCATAGCTGGTCTCACTATAATCCTACATTTCTTCAATTCCATAATACCAAACTATGGATTTTATCAGGTAAGAAATATCACCAAGTTGTGTTTCATGGTTTGGTGTGGGGTTTTTTAGGTTTTTGTTTTTCTTTTAAACAATCATTAACTGTTTTGGTTTTTGGTCTGTGCTATACGTATGAATACAAAACGTGAGAAAATTTGCATGTGCCTAGAGTGTGAAAACTTTAGACATCATGTTTCATACTGGATACTACCTGGCTTACTTTCTCTTTTTAAAGCATCTGCGTTATTCCTTTTTTATGGAACCATTGCTAGGGATTTGGTGTATCAGTGATTTGTTGGAGTTGAAATTTGTGCTATTTGTGCCATCTACAGTTCCTTAAGAAAGAGGCACACCATTTGTGGAACTAAAGGTGTGCGCTTCAAAAAGGGTTGTTTTTTTTTTTTTTTCCTTGCATTTCTGTGCTCTGGAATCTGCAGACATATCAGGTTCTTGAGTTCACAGTATAACTGGGTGCAGTAACTGTGCTGCCACTGCTTTAAGATAGATTAAATAGGCTTGACAAAGTTAGAATTTAGAAAGATTCTGACTATCATAGAATGAGGATTTAACAGTTGCTTTAACCATGCATCTTTTGCCAAAGTTAAAATGGAATAAAGCATCATTACTTATAGATGTATAACTGCTTAAGAACTGTATTGAGATTTTATTTTTTTTTACCTGGAAGCAAATATATCTGGAGAGTTTTACATGCTTTATGATTTTAAATTCTTTCAAATCATTAAAAACAGAACAAAAAGACTGGGGATTATCACAGAGAGTTTATAGAAAAAAAAATTTGTAGAAAACAATTTTGTGTGTAGTTTCAATGCTTCTTGTTAAATATTTTAGTATTGCTAGTGACCACATGACATATCACTTCAAAGCAGGTAGTAATTTCAGCATTAAAAATTAACCGCTGCAGTAGCAACTGGGTGTGAAAGAATGTATTTAGTTACAGTTTCATTTCATAACTCTAAATGAACTTTTACACTGTTAATTCTTTTTTTAATTCTATAACTCTTTATGGAACCCTTTTCTGAGTAAAGAGGAACTCTAGTGTTCTTATAGTGGTCCTAAAATTATTTTAAGCATGAGTGAAAGCCTCGTTTTCAGGATCCCAAAACATGATCTTCCTTCCAGTGGACCATGTATATTTAAAGCAAGCCATTTCACCATGTAGCCTTATACATTGACCCTGAGAATGCTGATTGTCAATAATGCATTGGTATTTTCCAGATGATGTTTTTTCTTGGAAGCCTAATTCTGAAAATCTTTCTAAATGTTCTAAAACTGAGGAAATGGGAAGAGGAGAAGAAATAGTAGGGGAATATGTGGCAGAAGTAATTTGTTAAAATAACATGATTTGCCTCGTGATATATGCTTTGTCTCTTTTCACACTCTGTTTTTGTAGTGGTAAACCCAGAGTTTTTACCAGAAATAGGATAAATTTCTTGGAGTCTTGATTGCCATTTAGTCATGATTAGCGTTCAGAAGAGATTGTTTCGACTGTATGAAAAAATCAAGGTTTTTGGTTTGTTTTTTTTTTTTTTTCTCAGTGTCTTCACAGGAACTTGGATTAAAATAGTGAACCCTAGTTCTGAATTCTGGCTTGGTGGAGTTTGTGAAGTTTTGAAATTACTTCAAAGTTAAGCATGTGTTAAAGTTCTCTGCTGAATCATAAACACTGCTTCTTTATTTCAGTCTTTTCTAAGAGTCATTTTACAGAGTTATCTGTCCAGAACACAGGGAGAAAATGACTGCAATACTGAGCACTTAAATATCCTGAAAAAATGCTTTTATAAAAGTATCAATAGAATTTTTCAGCAACAGCTGAGTGGGAAGAGAATATATTCTTAGCAATTCCAGTTAAAGCCGGTATATTTAACTGCTGGTAGTTTTGACTGTGGGACTCAACTGTTGAGAGCTATATATAACTGAATCTTCCCATTGCCAAGTGGTATCAACACATGTTAAATTGAAAATGGACCAGCAGAGCCCACTTGGGACAGTGTAGAAAAGCTGTCATTGTGTAAGCATTCATGTTTATTTTTGCCAACTTGAAATATTAGATAGATGTGTTTTCTGAGCAATAGTGAGAGTTGAAAGTTGCATGACCCAATCCTCCGCTGTGCTCAAGCTCCTTTTCAATGAGTTGATGATGCAAGAAATCCCTGAACTGGATGATCTGGTCCTTTCAGAGTTCCCCAGGCATGTTAGAGCAATACACAGCACACAAGAAACAGCCGTGTCCTTCATACGTGTAGCTATTTATGAATATTAGAAAGTACCGTGGAGCTAGTGGAAAGGGGTACACATGTACACATGTACACAGCTTACATGGATTTTTTCTAAACCCGGTCTAATTTTTTTAATCTTCTGTGGTTGCTTTGTCTGGGAGTCAACCCTATCATCTTGGACTGCAACTGCTCACTGTAGTAGCTGTCAGCAGATGTAGGAAAGTCTTCCCTGTACACAGACTTAAGAGAAGCTTAAAAGAGCCTTGCAGTGAGTAGTGCTGATTTAGATCTCTTTCTTCAAATGACGTGTTGACATTAGTTTTTGGTGTTTTCTTTCACCCTTGTAATGGTCAGTAGTGCTTAACAGAGCTGCCTTTAAACTACAATGACCAGAACTGATTAAACAGAATTGTGTTATGGCCTTAGAGTACTCATGGAAGAAAGATGTATTCCTGTTACAATAGCAGGACTTCTATTTTTATATGTTAAGTTTTCCAAAATTTCAGATTGGGAATTTAGTCCTTGGGGACAATCCTTCTCTATGTGGGCTAACTACACCTTGATACTGTAAGAGGAAATAAAGGACTACTCTATAGGAAGCCGTGTTTGTATGCAGAAATCACATGCCAGCCTTCAAAAGGATTAATATGATTTATTTGGTTCCAGTTAACTAAGACTCTTTCAGTGGTTGGCTTCAGTGCCTTCCTTTGCAATAAGTGACTGAATATCTCATTAGATTATCTTTCCTTTTCTGTCTGATGTTATTCATGCTGTATCTTTATCATTTCCCATTATGATCTGTTACTAGAATTTCCAGCTGCGTTGCTTTTCACTGATTTCAATATGATACACTGTATAAATTCAACAAACATTAATGTGTAAAACTAACTGCTATGAAGCATCTGCTTTATTAAGTGTACCTAGAGAAAACATCAGATACTATTTTCCATAAAATAATTAACAGAGGGATTGGTAAGAGAAAATTATTTCATTAAACACTGGTACTAACAGATAAGGTGTAAAGGCAGCGTTCGTGTAAAGAATAAATTTTGGGAGCAAAATTTTTTTTTTTTTAAAGTTGTCGTATTGATTTGGAGGTGTTACTTGAATGCTCAAGGAAGGGCATAAGTTTGAAGTATTTCTGTATATACTTTATTGAGATTTCATATAGGCTGACCTATCTCATTTGCTAAATGTTATTAGTTAGGAAAAAAATAGCAATATAGTTCACAACAAAATTATTTCATTCTCTTTTGGAATAGCACACTAATAATAAGGGTAAAATATTTTGTATTTAGTTAAAAATGCAACTAAATAAATGGAAACAAATTATATTTATTTTAGACATAATATAAAATATGTTGGCATGCTACTTTTCTAAGTAAATAATAGTGTGCTTTTTTTTTCCTGAAATAATTAAATGCACAAGAAGAAAATAATTGATATTTGTATGTTCCTTACCAGAAATAAGGACTTGCAAAGGTTTATCTGCAGCTTAATCTGTTTTGGGGTTTTTTACAATTTTCTCCATTCTGAAATTTAAAAGAGAATATCTGAAGTGTGTCATACTGAGGAGAAGTAAAAATGTTACTGGGTAATGTCATTGTTATACGTGCAAATATATGGTAAATATCACAATTAAACTGTTTCCTATACTGATTTACTACTTATTTAGTAATTTCAGCAGTGCTTTGAAACCTTTCAGACTGGAAACTAAACCTGAATTGTTGTAATAAGTTTAGTAGAACATAAATTTAATGTATATCTTTACATATCTTTTCTTGCTTATAGAAACTGGGGGCAAATGTTCACAGTGATTTTGTTGTTCTGTTAAGTAGAAAACGTGGGGGTCTTTTTATGCAAAAACATAGTACATTTTCTTCTAAATAAGTTTCATGCAAAATTTCTAGCACTCAGGCTGGAAAAGTATTTCAACATATGGCAAGGAATGTTTGAAACTGCCAAGAATGTGCAAATGTCTGTGGATGAATTAATAAACAGTAACTTCATCTAAGTATTGGTAACACATTCTTTATGCAAGCCAAGGGAAGAGAGCTAGTTATTACTTAAGCGATAACCAGAAAGGAATAGCAGTGTTGGAGATACATGATAGCATACAGCCTGCAGATGGGAATGACTCCAAAGATGTCAGCACCTGTTTGAAGTATTGCCTCCCCCTTCCCCAAATATGCAATAAAGGGGGAGGGTTAACCATGCTGGCTTGGAAGTAAGGGCCATCTATCTCTGATTATTTCTGATGTACAGATTTTAGTCTAATAATTAAGCTATTTAGATTCAAGTGCATTTTATGCTGGGCAAAGATTATTAGTTCTTGTATCTACATAATGTTATTTCTGGTCTGTTTCCCAGGATACTTGTTTAACTGGTTTTTGTAATTATCAAAAGGAAAGCAAATGTGCTTCTATACAGAATGCAGGGGATTTTTTTTCCCCTTTTGTTACAAGAGTTTCATCTTTCTCTGTCACTTAGGCATAATCAGGTAGTCATGATTAAGACTCTAAGACAAATTACCTTGCTGGAAATGCTTCATCTAGATTTCTGAAGCCATTCCCTACCATGTAAAAAGGATTATTTTTTTTCCATTGTCTTTTGCACAAATGGCCTGGATTTCTTTATATACAAGTATTCCTGTGCAAGTGTATTCTTATATTTTCTCTCTCTTTCTTTACTCTGAAGCTCTTACATTTTTCTGCAGCATGAGAATGACAAGTGTGTAAACTGACATGCTGAGGAATTTTTTCCCTTTTAAAATCTGGTAATAATCCTTTTGTTTCCGAAGCAGCCCAAACACCAAGGATTGGAAAAATCATAGAATAATGGATGTAGGAAAAGTTGATACTAATTCTTGGGACTGAATAAATTTTTGTTGCATGTCTGTATTCAGCTACACTGTCCCAAATGAGGCTGGGAAGATATGTAGTTGGTCCTGTCAGTACTTGGCCTGAAAAGCCAAGTGTATGTTCTTTTAGTGTTTTCAGAGGAAGAAGGGTTTTGAAATCAAAATGATATAAAAGTTCTTGCTGAAAAGAGAGGTACTCTTTTCCAAGGAACTGGACTTTATGGAGGCTTCTGCTCTGCTTTCTATTCCCTTGCCCTCTAACCTCCCAGGGAATGCAGTGCTAGTACAAGAGCAATATTGACAGTTAGTGCTCCTCTCACAGAAAATTGTATTTTAGCACAAATGTAACTGAATAAAAAGTAAAATTGCTAAAATAACAGTAATAAATACAATTTTGTAATGTTCATAAGGCCTTGGCTAGGTAGGAGAAAGAGGGACAGTGGTGGAAAAGCAGAACAACTCTGTGCTTCCTCAACTCCAGTATTGGTAGGGTAAAGAGTGATTACACTAGCCACTCACATTGCTTTTCCCTCCACAGTTCTAAGAGGGTTAAAAACTCTTTAGAGTTTTCTTGCCTCCTCATAGAGCTGGAATGGAGGGACTGGAGAAATGTAACTGATTGTTTAAAGCAGTCTGTTACTTTCGGTTTCAAAGCTGTTACAGCTTGTCTGTTTACTATTTGAAAGACTTTTAAAATATTGTTTGAAATATTTGACGTTGTTACTAATAAAGTAATGGGTTGCTTAGCTGAGTGTTTTTTATGGGTTATGTATCAGCATATGTTCACGTGGGTGGCACCTTTGGTGTTCTGTAAATGGAGTTTTTAGTTCTATCAACAGTGGCAGTAATCAGCAGTTTTCTATGGAAGTACAGAATTGGCAAAGAAACCCTAATGGGTTTTCATACAGCTTGTGAAGTATATAAACTTCATTAATTTTAGACATTTTACTGCTCTGCATTGCATTTATATTGCCATACTCTGTGTTTTCAGCACAAGAGAAAATAAACAGCACTGGAGAAAATAAACAATTTGGAGGAAGGGAGTAATAGCTAGATCACTCTCTGACGGTGGTGATACCACTGTGATAGTGGGGGATCTTTGCTTGGATGTTTTTTAATTCTCCATGAACTAGAAGTCAGAGCTCAGTGAAGAGCTACACACAGACATGGATTTCCTAAAAGTAAGGAGAGAAAAAAATGTATTGGTAACCTGATGAAGCAATCCCCAGATTGCAACATATTTTCCTTATTTTTCACAAAGGCCAGAGAAACTAACCTGCTTTTCCAGTGAAACAGAAAAGAGCTCTAAACAAATCTGAGGCAATTGATTTGCATTCAGTTGATGTCTGAAACTTTTTCAGGCCAAAGCTCAAGCAGGATGTAAAGTTCAGCATGCAGGTGACAGGCTAAAAACGAACATGTGACTGTCTGGAATGTATGTTGTCAACATTCGTGGCTGATAAGACGCAGAAAATTCAGACACGTTTACCTTTTAATCAGGAAGAATGACTAACAAAATCAAGAGGCCTTTGCATGAAATCCAGGAGAAATGACAAGGCAGAAATAAGGTATGTTTGTTGTTTTAAATATTTTTTAAAGGAGAAATAGATACTCATCTAGCTGCAGATGCTACCTAAGGCCTATATTATACCTATATTATACCTAAGGTGGCATAATATAGTTCCCAGGTAGTTTTTTTAAATGAAAAACAAAATCATTAGGAGACAATGTGTAGTGGAATGTTTTAAGAGGTTAGGTTTCCTCCTTCCCTAAATAAGCCTGAAATGAGAGTCTTAAAGCCTATGTTTTGAACTGGATTAAATGCAGAACTTGTGGCTGCATACAGGATATGTAGTACTTTTATAAAATGTAATGTATTTTCTGTTCTCCATAATTATAGAACTGGTTTTCAGAGGAAAAGAATTAATTTCAAGAGAACCCCTAATCAGTCTTCAGTTTGTCAGCCATGACAGAGACCGTCATGCGTATAAAGTACATTAAGTACATTTTAATGTTTATGAATTTATTTTAAAATAATAGACCATTGACCAAAGCTTTTGGCAGGTGATGTGAGCTATTCAAGAAATAACTGCTATCATCAACTTTAAGACAGCATAAAAATCTTCTGCAACTAGGGTAGAATAAGTACATTCTATGTACAGAGCAATCCAAGACCTCTTCAGGTCTGTTGTGATGTGGTTCACTGCTGAAACTGACACTTCTTTCTTGTCACATTCACTGGTGAATTTAGGTATCCTAGCACCTTTAGAAGACTTGTAGCACTTTTAAAAAACCTTTCATATTTTTAATATTTGTCATGTGATTTTAAGTAACAACAGGTAATAAATACATTAAGAAAGCTGGAAGTCTAGTTTTATGTCCTTTCCTCTTACTTTATGTCATGGAAAATTCTAAAAAGAGGTCTGTCAAGTCAAAATGATTAAGAATGGTTGAAATTATAAAGTCCCACATCCCTTGCAGAAACCCGTGCATCTGTGACTTCCACAGTTTGGTATGTGGGTACATGGCTAAGTGAGGCAGGTCCCTGAAAGGACTGCTTTTCAGGGCATTATACAGCCTCAGAATTTGAGTTCTCTGTGTATATCATTAGTGTAATAGGTAACTTTGACACTGGCTCCTCCAAATTGCTGTCTTGCTTCTGAAATGGAGGAGCAAGTTTGGTTGTAGAAATTGAAGAAAACAGGGACTTAAGTAAATGATCTGAGATCATCACAAATATCCCATGGGAGCATTGCCCAAGCAGTTGCCCTTGTGTGCAGAACAATCAGTTGCCCAGTATAAGGCCAAAGCCACTTTTGGAAGATAGAACACTGGAAACAGGAGTTTATTGGGAAAAAATAGAATTTAGTCATAACTACTGTGTGGAAGCACTAGAGGACACCGCAGTAACAGGCAATACTTTTAAACTTCCCTTCTTGCCAGGGTATTGCTTTGCATGTGCATTTATCTGGGTATTGCAAATTTGAAAAGTTGCCATACTATGAGACTTACAACTTCAGCAGGAGCAGACAAAAATCTTAGAAGAGTATCATCATCTTTTGTTAAGATGGAAAATTGCCCCTTTGGCAATAGTAGAATTTATGGGATAATTAACTTATCCACAAGATTGTCCTTGAATTTCTTCTTTTATTATGTCTTTGAGAGGACAGGCAAGTAATTCAAAGAGTGGAATTTATTTTTAGGTTTAGTCTGAGCCTGAAATAAACTGAGAAGCCTGAGTAGTGTTACGATAAACAGGGAGTAAAACAGAGACAGGAAATAGGGGGTCTTTGGTAATGAGTTCCAGCCACTCTTGAAACAGAAAGCCAGAGAAGGCATTACTTGAAAATAGTTTCTCAGTGACAGCTTAATAATTTTTAGCTTGTTATTCAATATTAAAAGGGAACAGTTTCCGTAGATTTATACTATTCTTGAAAGACCTTTTTTTTCAAGATCATTTAGCAAGTTATATTTTTGAAGTTTTTAGTTACATTGTTCTCATTGCAAACTGATCTGCTGTTTTAAAAAAACAGATGTTTGGGGGAGAGTCTGAAGTTTATACAGTTGTGTGTTATATGTACGTCTGTGAGAAGTGTTTGGGATAAGACTGTGGGACAGAGGCAGAAGATTTAGCTTAAAAAAGACCACGCATTCAAGATTTTAGAAGTTGAAGGTTGAAAGGGGAAGAAGTCACAGCTATATCCTGTAAAACGAAGCCGTGCGCTTGCTTCAAAAAGTTTCTTTTAACCCTGGGAATGTGACTGCTGAGATGGGCCCAAAGCATGGATGGTGAGATTGATATTTACAAGCACTTCACGTGGCTAAAGAGGGTAAGTGATTTGCTGGGATTTGTTTTCTCATTGTAAATGCACTTTGGCAAATCTTAGTCACAACTCTCAGCTTTGCAACAGAAAACCTGAGTGCCTCAGACAAAATACTGTAAGTTTCTTCATGAGAAATGAATTAAAGACCTTTTTTTGTGTAGGAGGAGGAGGCTTAGGGAGGGGAGAGAATCAGCTGTCTTTGTCTTTAAAAGTGAAACTCTAGGAACAAACTTTGAACAAATGGCAATAGATTCTAACAAGTACTCGTGCTTTCTTGAGATTGCAATACAAACTCTTCATGGGAATATATGGCAAAAAAAAAAAAAAAAAAAA
>VZRU01001144.1:992801-1019987 GCA_013398155.1 Pedionomus torquatus
TGTCTCGTCACCTTGGAAAAATCACTTTGTTTTTGTCAGCTTTTAGATTTTTTTAGGTTCTAAGTATTTAGTTTTCAGTGTTTGAAAAATGTGTTAATGGGATGTTAATAGATCCTTCACAGTACAGGGGTGTGGGGGGGAGGGCGGGGGTTAATTATAATATTAATTTCTGTGTCATGTAAGTAACACATCTTCTTATTATACTTTTAAAATCTATTTTAACCTCTCTGTACTTTCCTTGCAAATTCTATGCATGCCATTTATGTTAATGTTTCTGTACAGGACTGGATTACAAACACCCATGTATACATGTGCACTCTATTTTTTTACTAGCTATATAAATAAAATTTAGGTAAATACTTCTGTGAAATGTGATTAGGAACTTTAATTTGGGTAGTTTCTTGAATGAATACAAAATATTCACAGTACAATGTCAGTCTTTAATAAAAGCTTGAGAATCTTGAAGTTTATTTACAAAATATTTACATCAGGTTCTGGAAACTTAGATTTCTTGAGTGGGGATGGGTAGGGGATTGAACGGAGAGTGGGATAGTGAAGGAGAAGAGACACCAGGAAGTGGTAGCTGGTAACATTACACTATTAGTTTAACCTGTGCTCTCAGCAGTTAAAGCTAAATAGCTCTTCAGTGTTTTTGAGATCATATATTAATTTGGTATTTAAATGAGGTTTTGAATAGAATATGCCTGCCACCCCTGCTTCCTGGTTTGAATGTAATTTCTAAAAAGACAAGTTTGCTAACAAAAGCCTCAGGTGTGCTGTTACCAGATTGTGTGGCATTCAGGGCACACTGAGGACAATAACAAAATGAGAAAGGGCTCAAGAGAGAGCGCCAGTGCAGCTGAAATGCTCACAGACTTGCAGGAGTTAACACAGAGTGTCTTTAGGATGACTTTTCAAGATGTTCGGAAAGGATACTGTGTTCAAATGTAGCACAGTCTTTTACTGAAATTAATAATGCTGTTACTGTTGCTGCATGTGATTCCTTTTCCTTGCAAGCTCTGTGAGGGGATGAGCACATGTGGGGGAAGGGAAGAGATGTGAAAATGATCTTGCATTGTTCCCAGAACTGAAACAGTCTGCTCCCAAATTCCTTTAAGGAAAAAAAAATAAAAGAAAGAAAAAGAAAAGAAAATTAAAAAAAAAAAAAAGGTTGAAACAATTATAAGTTGCTTATTTGGTTCTCATGTTCAAGAATCCTAACCTCACGTCTGGCGCTGACTTTGATAGTATATAAAGATTTCAGGCCCTACAATCATAAGCTGTTGCTCTTTGGCTGCTAATGAAAGTACCCTCCAGAGTAACAAATGGCACTTCACAGAAAGTAGCTGCAACACATTTCAATAAACCCTTGATGAAGTATGCCAAAGCTGGCTCCAATTTCATCATGAGCAGAAATCACTTCAGAGACCCGGGTTGGTTTTGATGTTGCAGTGGTTGACTAAGCTAGATTTGCATGGTATCTGCGGCTTGGACTGGGTTAGGGGAGCAAACAAATACAAAGATCACGAGATCCAGACAGCCAAAATGACAGATAAAACTGCTATTTTCAGACACTTTTTTCAGATTTCAGAATAGAAGTTCTGGTTTAAGCAGTAGTCTTGTAACATACAGTATATAGCAGCATCACACAACAGTAGCAGAGATAAAGCGATATCTACATCAAATTGAAATAAGATGTCACCATACTCTTCATGGTAAAATGAGCTTTGAAAAGTGCTGTGCCAAGAATGGACAGAGCCAGCAGCAAAATGTAAGAGAAGATGGACAGAGCCAAAAAAAACAATTTAGCCTTGTCTTACCTATATATGAGGCATTGTTAATGTGTTTTCCTTTGTTTACTGTTTTCTCTATTTAACATTTTCCAGCCTTTTACTAGTAATAGTAATTATTACTCTGGAGTAGCATTTCTCACACAAAAAAAAATACCTTTATCTGATAATCTCTTACCTGATACCAGAAAGACAAAATTCTGCAATGGGTACAGCCATATTGTACTTCATGGCATGTGGCACTTTGGCAATTTCAGAACTGTCTTGGCTAGCTTTTTCTGGCTGAGAAAGGGAATGATACCTGACATGGGCATATAGTACTGCCCTGATTTCATTCAGTGTTGTAAGTTTGTAGCAATGCAGCTATTCAAGGACACCTTGTTAGTAAGACACAAACCCCAGCTAAAGATATCACAGAAATCATTAAGGGAGGCATGCCTCACAGCAGTCTGTTTCTAAAAGATATGGAAAAGTTCTTGCGTATATATAGTGCACTTCTAACAGTGTAACTAAGCCAGGAGCATGGTTCTCATAAAGTAGTTGGTGGGCAGTTTGCAGGAAGCGTTTTGCAGAACTGATTTGGATTCTTTTACAGGGCCTAAACCTAAATCTGTCAATCTTAAAAGTTTCTGTTGCAGGCTAAGGAAATGGAAACACTCCCCCCTACCTGAAACTGAAAATGTCTCATCTTTAGCAAACTCTTTGCTTTTTCCAGGGATTTGGGTTAAAGGGATCACATACAATTTCATCTGTTGTCCTGTTGCTTTATTCTTACATTTCCATCTGGCCTTAATTGGTACACACCATTCCAAATAAAAATGGCACAACCCACATTTTGGTATGTTAAAAAGCATTACAAACATTAATGGTAATGTTTACTACAAAAAAATGTTATGGGCTCTCTAAGGACATTGTAAATTAACTGAGCTGTCTGAACTGGAGTGGATGGAATGAGCAAAATGGAAAATGGATTGTCTCTTGTCTCTGGAAAACATCGTACAGTGGTAAGAGGTTTTCTTTTGAAAGAGAGATGTTGCCTTATAAAGTGGAAGGGTGTTGTGGCTCTTGTAGCTTGCTTTAGACTTACCTTTTGAAGTGCATACAGCACAGAGATGATGGCTGACCTGAAACAGGTATACATTATTCCTGGGCTTTTGTTTCCTTCCCTCTGGATGCTAACCTGTACTAGCAAGAGGCGGAGCAAGCAAACCCATGTTATAGCCATTAAGCTTATGATATTGAGGGTGAATATTATTACTTCTGTAAGGATATCTTCCTTTGAGTAATATAACACTCTGAAGGAGAAAACAGGTATTAATATTAGGAAAAACTATCCAGAAAAATATTAATATTTTGTCAAAATTAATTTATTTTAAGGACTACAGAAATTTACCTAGTTCTGTCTTTAATTTCATACTATAGTCTGTTAGCTTTTTCAAAGTGACTGCCACTTTCACTTAACCAACAAGGAACAACAGCAAATAGAAAATCCTGTTGTTGCTTTCTTAATTGCCTTCAGATGTCAGGCAAGAAAATCTAGAAGTCATGTTCCAGCCTTCTCCTCCTCCTCAAGTATACCAAATGAATGTACATATATTCAGATGGGTGTGTACCTGAGGTAGAGCTAACATGTTGAGAGATTAAATTTGTATAAGATCCATAGTCAGATGCCAAAATAAAAATGTTTACCATGTAGGCTGCTCACTCATCACTATAAAATAGCAACTACTGTGACTCATAACATCAGTCCTGTTGACCCCAAAAAATAATGAAGAGATGGAAAGTCCATACTCTTCTAAATATTAGCAAGTCCAAATAGTCTGGAAAAAGTCCATAAGGTAGATTTTCTTGTATTGAAATATAATACTATGGTCTCTGTGCCACAAGTAGTTTGTGGGAGAACTGAGTGGCTTCACTCTGCTAGCTATATTCCTTTTCATCTTCTAAACTGCAACAAAAGACAATAGGTCAAGCATGTCTCTAATCTTCCCCATTAATGCAAGTATTACAGTTGCCACAGACATCTTATTCAATTATCAGTGTAACTGAAGGTAATTCATCTGACTAAATAAGAAGAGAGAAGGGTTATGACATATTCTGTCTTCTAAAAGAAGCAAGTGACTTGTTGAATAAGCTCACAAATCACCACTGACTGACTGCCAGGTTTCGGCTCTCAGCTCCTCCCCCCTCCACATCCCACTATGAGACTGATGGTACTAAGACAAATTTCTGTATAACAGCATGGTGGTATTTTTGGTATTTTTATTCTAAAATTCTGTGTAGGAGATTCTTTGAGCTGAAACTGAAACAGCACATACAGAGAACATAAACTGGTCTGTATTCAATTTTATTATCTTGCATGTGTGCTTGCTTTAAGAGGCTTACTTTTACAGCCCATGAAGATTCAGCTAGAAGTTCTGTTACAGGAGCTTCTGAAGAGAATATCTGTACAGAACCACTATACAATGGTTGTCATTCTGTCTGACAATAACCTGCATTTTTAATTGTTTCCTATTAAAATAACATGCAAGAAGACAAAAAGATCTCTGCTTACCGGGCTCTGGGAAGGGTGTTACAAATGAAGACAGCTGAGTCCACCAAATATTTCTTTTCTTTCTTGACACACCCATTTATATTTTTGATTATTATCCACATTTTAAATTAAAGCTGTAGAGTAATATTCTAAAGTCTGATTTTTTTTTGTATTGTCATATATTCTGAAGGAACATTTAAGCCTTTTTCTTGGAAAAGGACTCCACAATAACTTGGTCATGTAAGTGGTACTTCATCAATTTTCCAGCAGCTACCAATGTTATGTCTAAGTCAGAGAAGAACATATTGCAGAGAGAGATTTGGAGACTAAAGATGAAGAAGAATCTGAAGCAAGTGATAGAATGCAAAAGCCTCTTTTTCTTTGAGGAACTATTTTGTTAATATCTGATGCAATCTGATGGCTATTAAACTATATGTAAAATCTTTATGGAGACTATAATGCACGTGCTTCAAGACATTGCTTTGCAGCTCCTTTATGCAAAATATCTATGGTATACACTTGACTTTTCATCTGCAGTGGTAGTTCAAGCACTTTGCCTTAGCATATCTTTCCTTCTACTGTGTCATGATGTGTTATCATAAGCTTTTTAGATGTTTTATGCAATTTCTCTCATTCTTTCATTACATGAAATACAATTAACATATTTAGCTTATAATTCATGGAACCTAAGTAGTGATTTTTCATCTTTAAGGCTTCATCTTTTAAAATAACATCTCTGAGGAAATCCTTGGCAATTCAGCCTTTTGGTCATGCATTTACACAAGTCTAGTGTTTATTATTTGTGAGGTCTTACACCAACTTTGCAGTCTTACAACTTCAGTATTATGGGCCCTATATTCAGTTGCTGTTGGTACAGGTGATAGCTAACTATACTTGCTCAGTTTCCTCTCAGTATTGACTTTCACAACTGCAGAATGCATTCCAACCATCCACAGATGGCCTTGGTTCACATTACATTGTTTTATCTTGTCTTTATACGTGCCACAAAGCTTCCCCAAGCCTTAAACAACTGTTGCATGTCAATCAGCCATTTTTATTTAGCACATCATTTTCTGTCTACTATACTTTCCTCTGAGCGCTTTTTGTCTGACCTATTGGCAAGTTTCTCCTTTTTTTCTTCCCCCATTTCTGTTCACATGAGTATGATTTAGTAGGTTTTCCATGGGTATTGAGTATTGGACTTCCAACAGAGGATATTTCAGTCACTTGGCATGGCAGACATCATTGGAGGCTATACATTTGGTAAATGAGAGTGTAGTAAAACATCTATTTGAGATTTGATTGAACTAAATTTTAATTGAACTAAATTATGCAAGATGTTGAACTCTATTTTACGTTCTTGAGAGACTGGTTATATAAAAACGTGTTGGCAGTAATTTAACTCACTCTGCCTGTAAGGCTCAGGGGGAGTGGTTACACAAGTGCTTACAGGTATATTTCTAAAATCTAGCCTAGGAAAACAGCAAATGATGGCAAACAAAAGGGTGTAAAATCTACTTGACTAGTCAGTAGGTTCACTAAATTTTGTCATTAAGAGAATCTTTTTTCTGCCTAGCAGTGTTATTTTCCCCTGAATACTTAATGTCTAGGTGCAGGAAAGTCTTCCTAACGTTGTATGTGAGCCAGAGACGTTCTGGGGAAGGCCTGCTAGCTCTCAATTAAGAAAACTCATTTAATGGTATGTAATGACATTTTAACCCTAATGGAAACATAGCCACCAAAGCTAAGGATTTTTGATTCTAAAGTACAGTATAACATTTTGCTCTCTAAGTGGTATAACAACCCAGGCAGAATGGCTGGCAGTAGGACTGAGGATGCACAGCTGAGGTCAAAGGATTATCTAGGCAGACCTAAAGAAATGCAGATTGTTTACTTAGAAGAATCCCTTCTTTTCATTATAGTACTACAAAAGTTGATAAGGAATGAATTTTAAGACCATACAGACTGACCGATCCACTTTTAATACAGAGGGCCTAAGGTAAATTAAAGATTCATGTTTTATAAACATAGTGGGTGGGTGGGGGTGATATTTCTTAAGAAAAAAAGACTTGAAAATTCACATTGAGATGTTAGGAAACGTGGACAGAGATCTTGGGACACAGAAATTCTAAAAAAAATAAAACTAGTTAAGAGAAGAAAAGGGATTGAAGTCAACATTCCTTTAAGGACATTACATACTTAGGCAGTGGGCCATCTCCCCACAGGTGCCAGTGTAATTTTCTAATTTGTCTGAGACTTCTGTTTGTGTATGTTCTGCACTCACATGTGCATATTTAGACCCATTTCTGTGAGGTCTTGAATCTTAGTTGTACCTGCTATAAACTGGTTGCAAGATAGGGAGACAAGCATATTTTGAATAGAGTTAACATACATTTCTTCTGACAATGGATGCTGGTAAGTGAGGTGTGGAGTGAGATTCTGCACATGTTGTTCTTCAGTGCTCTTGTTGACCCTCTAAAGCAGGGAATAAGGACCAAGTTTAGTGAATGTATAGGTGATACTAGTTAGGGCTATGCTTGCAGCCCTGATAAAACAAACATAAGAAGAAGCCTGATGTATAGGAAAACAGTACAAGTAATAGGACGTGATTCATTATAGACTAGTGCAAGGTTATACATGTAAGCAGAAACAATGACTAAACACAGGATGAAGGACAGCTTAATAAGACTGTTAAAATAGGATCCTAGGCTGAAAATATGTCAGTATTACTCTATGGCAAATATGAAAACAAATATGATCCAAGCAGGGGTCTGTGAAAAGGTTTATCCTGTTCTAGACATTTTCAACTGGAATCCTGTATCTTCTTTTGAGATTAAATACTTAAGAGAAGACAAAGAACAACTGGTGAAGAGGAACCAAGAGTCATAAAATGGATCTTGAAAAATGAACCTGTGAGGAAAGCCTTGTCTTTGTTTAGTCCAAAGAGCGACATTCTGATTATAGATCTACAGATAGTATTCAAATATGTAAAAATGTTTCTGAAGTGAAGAGAAAGATTTTTATTTATCCAGCTCCAACCTACTTGATCTTATCATACCAGCATGAAGAAATGATGATTCAGGTTAGACATTAAGAAAGATATTCTGATGATGGATAGCTAAGAAGTAGATTATCAGGGAAGGCTATATAATCTATTTCTGGAGGTGTTTAGAAGTAGGCAAGACAAGAATATTGCAAATAGCTATCAGTTTTAGAATGGAATAATGAACCAGGTCTCTTCAGACACCTTTCAGTCCTGTTTGTTGGTGTCTGTGGCTCTCAACTCCTTTCAAAATTATCAGAGTTAAAAGTGCTCAGTTTCTCTCACCTCATAAAGATGCCACATTTGTATCTCATTCAGAACTTTATGACTTGAAAAATGTCTTTTGATTGGATAAATACTTGATTTCTTGTTTTACATTAGTTATCTTCTTTATTTTCGTAATGTGTTTTACGTTTGGACCTGTAGATCTCAGTGGAGATCAAGAAGCCATGTATATATTTAATAGTTTTTTTAAAAAATCCTATACATAAATGTTCAGTTGAAAAAGAAAGGACAGTTGAGGAGGAGGATTATCATAGAATCATAGAATGGTTGGAGTTGGAAGGGACCTTAAATGTCATTGAGTTCCAACCCTCCCCTGCCGTGGGCAGGGACACCTCCCACTAGAGCAGGTTGCTTAAAGCCTCATCCAGCCTGGTCTGGAACACATCCAGGCATGGGGCATCCACAACTCTGGGCAACCCGTTCCAGTGCCTCACAGCCCTCCGTGGGGTAAACACAGGATGAAAGACAGCTTAATAAGACTGTTAAAATAGGATCCTAGGCTGAACAACCCCAGCTCTCTCAGTCTGTCCTAATAGGAGAGGTGGGCTTTGGTGCCATTCTACAAGTATAAATGAGTAGCCAGGTGCAGACTAGTGTAGCTGAAGGGAACTTGTTGAAGCTGGTTCTTGATTTAGCTGAAAAACCAGACATTGTTGTATTTACTGGCAGAAATGCATTGCCTGCAATAGAGCTGGGAAATGAACAGCTATGGACTTATGTTACTTTACTTTCAATGCTCTAAGCAAACAGCTCCATTCCCACAGTTACACAGTGTTTTAGTATGCAAGATGAAGGTATGGAACTCTTCTAAACTTTTTTTTTATAATAAAAAATCTGCAGGGTTTTTTTTTTAATGTGGTATTTTTCTCTGGAATATTAAAATCCTTTGGAAATGGGACATAATAGTTAGGAAAGGCTGTATTTTAAATGGTCTTGCTCCTTAGAGCCATTTAGAAATCTATAAGTGATTATGCAGTTAGAGTAGTTCCTGATAAGAATTGGGCAATTTAAATAATTTCTTATTTGCTAACAACAAAAAAAAAAAACTACTTTTACCATTTAAAAATAAACACAAAGATTCCTTGACTTTGGCAAAGGGTTCTTGAGACCAGATATTTCAAATTAAATGGTTTTTGTCTTGATGAGATGGCATTTCTCAATGAAATGATAACTTGCTAGAAAATATCAAATCTATTCATATACCATGATGATTGCTAGAATTGAGAAAGTATTCAAAATCTAGCTAGAAAATAGTTTGTTCACAAGGTTTAATACATGTGAAATAAATAGTTTTGGTCTGTAGAGACATTTTGCATGTTTTTACTGTTATCACAACCATTCAATATGTATCATTTTTGATTAACAGTTGCTTGGAATTTTAACATTAACTGTAAAAATTCTCATAGCACTTTTTTTCCTCAGTCACAGGTGAATCATCATTCATCTAATAATGAAACTTATCAAGAAAGATTGGCACGATTAGAAGGTGATAAAGAGTCGCTCATACTGCAGGTATGTCTTAAAGAGAATATTGTCTACATAGTTGATATTCAGTGAATACAAGCTGAAGTCACAGAGTATTTTCTGTTAAACAAATGTTAGCAGGTCACCAAGTATAACTGATATTTAATCAGGAGTTAATTTATAATTTGTATAGTCCATGTGGTTGATTTAATTGTAGGATAACTTGGTAAAGGAGAGGGCAATAACAGCAGTAAGAAAAGAATGGAAAGGAAGATAATTATCTTGAAAATAATGCTGTGGCAGCAGTTCTTATTCTAGGTTTGTTAGGTTGTCTAGGTTGATTTTTCTAGGTTCTGCATGCCACCGTTTATTAATGAACTGGAAGACTGGCAGGTAGATAGATATGCATTTTACTGACAAATTTTCCTTTTCCACCTTTTCTTCCCCCTTAAGCTTTTTGATGATAGTACATGCAGCTTTGGTATAGAGCACATGCAGGAAAAATAACAACTGTAAGATCTTCCAGGATTCCCATTTCTCAGTTTACCAAACCTTTTTCAAACATATCTGTTGACCTATCTACATTTTCTTCCTGGAGAAAACACATTGTACCAAAAAAAAAATTATTTTTTCTGGACATTCTAATTATTACTAAACTGTACATTACATACTTTTTAAAACTGAAGCTGAAGATTTTTTAAATGGTCTTCGCATATCCTTTCTTTTTGTGCTTACAAAAGCCTATTATAAGTATACATATTTATATCAAACAAAACTCAACTGCACCAGGTAGGTGTTCTCCCTACTTTCAGTTGCTAGTTTCTGTAAGCATGTTTAATCCTGTATGCTCTGTTCATGCTTGTGTTAATTTACTGAGAACTCTCACTGCTGATGTTAAATAAATAATAAACACTTTGTTGGACATAAGCTCTAGGCTTAGTTGGATTTTTTTCATTATTGTTTAACTAAAATTGCTATTGCCATAGTTAGAAAAAAACTTCTGGATGAAACCTAAGTATTTAAGCATGTGCTACAAATTTCCTTTTTTTCTGAGAGGGAATCAGATCAGTGGAGACAGCATCGCAACCGGTATTTATTAGAAAACCTTTTATTAATCAAGTGGTTTTAACCACACATGAACAAGTCATAATTGGAGCAACAATTAGGAGGCCAAATCCAGCTGTTTGCTCAGAAGCAGAGGGTGACACTGATGCACCTGTAGCTTTGTCTCTGAAAGACTCCTTTGTTTTACCACATGCATGTATAGTCCAGTAACCTTTGTCTGCCTGGAGCAGCCACTGTCATCTTGGATGCAGTTTGTGCTGTACAGCTCGCTATACAGCTATACGTTGACGGTCATTTATGCTGGTGGGCTTGTACAGATTTGGCAGAATCTTAGTGTTCAAACTGTATCAGCTTTTGTGGATTTAACAGGACTGCCAGTCTCCAACACTTGTAAGTTCTTGAAGACTCTCCTGGCTACTGCTCAGTGTGCAATTTTTCTTTGTCCTGCTGATTTTTCAAAACTGTTTCTTCATCCACACAGTTAGGTCCCTATAGAATGCAACCGGCCAAAACTCAAAAAGAAGGCTTTTATGATATGGTTTTGAAGCCTGCCTGGAATTTTTCTCAAAAATAACATAGGAAAATCATATATAGAAATTATCATTATCTTGCCTTTTACTCCCATCACCCACACCCACCCCAACCCCCATCAAATCAAGAGGCTTAGTCAATATGCATTTTATGCATTTTCCTACCCCACTGCACAGTATTGCAGTAGAACTCCAAAAACCCCAGGCAAATAAGATAGATGAAAACCTCAGTCTGGTAGATGAGCACCAGCAACAACAGAAGTGCCAAGGTGGAGCTGGGCTTAGAACCTGATTTACACCAGTTCTGTATATTCCATCTTGGCAGTCGAATATGAGGAACATGGACAAGTCCCATGCTGAGGCTACAGTGGTCTGAGGGAGTCTGCTGGTACAAACCTGGCTCCTGGGTGTGACCATTGCCATGAAGGATGAGAAAATGAGGGGAATCAGAGCACCTCTATTCCATAGCTCATGTCATGCTGTGCCAGTGACTGTGGTCTGTAGCTGTAATCTGTAGGGAATACGAGGCTGGGGGCACTCCTATCTTGCATCAGTCTTGCTACAGAAGCAGTGGCATGAGGCCCCTCATAGCGAGCACATGCAGTGCTAACTATCTCGGTCCACCGAGGCTGAGTCCATGAAATACAGAACACCATGAAACCTGCTTCCACTGTGTAGTCTGGAGTAGAGACTGGAAATGCTGCAGCATCTATCTGGGATACTTTCTTATAGCTCAGTGACTGTGTACAGAAGCTAGTGTACTTCTTTGGGTGTTTTCTTTGTTTTGGGTTTTTTGGGGGTTTGGTTGGTTTTGGTTTTTGGTTTTTGTTTGGTTAGGGTTTTTTTCCTCAAAAGATGTTTTAAGCCCTTATACTGCTTGATTTTTAGTTAATTGTTCAATATGCCCCACTTTTATAGATATTTACAGAAAACATATTATCTATGGGCTGACTCTTGTGGGTGTTAGCTAAGGCAGGATGGCCTTGCCAGCATAGCATATGATGAGGTCGTGTTCTATGTGCAGCCTACTGAATCTCTGAAGCGTCTGGCAGATGTGATCCTGAACAGAGGGGAAAATATGAGCTCAAAGTGGCTAATGTGCCTCTCAGCTTACCTACTGGAACAACCAGCACATGCGTCTAAAGCTGCTGTTCTACTGAATTCCTTTGCAGGTCACATTTAGCATACAGTTTTCCTTACAGCTAACAATGCTAATTGGAAGCCTTTTAATTGGAAGCCTTTTAAGTAGAGCCTGTTTTCTTTTTCTGGAACATGCATGAGACTGAAGGAGGGGGATTCAGATTGTTTCTTCCTGCTTTCTGACCTCACAGGGGATTTTTGTGTGCTGTAACTCATCTCATGGGAGCAAAACAAAAAAGTACATAAGCAATAGATTTCCTTGCAGGGAGTTCTCCCCATGACCCAGCTTGAATGTGTCCCCTTGCCATCTGCCACCACCCACTCCTTCCTATCATCTCTCATCCTGCATTCATCTGTACTCTACCCTAGAGCCAACTGCTTTAAGAGTGAAAAAATAAAATGGAGTGCTTTTTTTTTTTTTTTTGTTTTCCCCCTTTTTTCTATGTTTCTTTCCCAGACACGCTTGTCATTATGTTTGCAGGTAAACCAAACATGGATCACGTAGGCACTCCCTCTGCAGCTTCCCTGAAGTGAACTCAGTTGTTCATTGATTGGGTTTTAGAAATCCTGCTTAGCAGGTACATCTCAAAAGTTTCCCTTCCACATACCGTACTTTTTTTTAATTTAATAAAGGTATTGCAGTACTGGATGTGACAGCATAGATTTGTGATTTGTTACAGGGTTTTTTTCGACGCATTTCATTCAAACTGGAGTTTAAACACCTAAGGTTGCTTTTTTGTTTGAAGCAACATTTTTCTAGTACAATCAAGGCTTTTATGTAAATAAATAGTAAAAATGAATATACCGAGGGTATGTGCGGCTTAAGATTGAAAATAACACTGAGAGTTTTTCCCACCTGTCTAACATTATCCTGGGTGTTTTTTCAGCTTGCAAGCTTTGAATTAGGCTGCTGGGTTTTTCTTATTACATACTTGCTGGTCTGTACCACCATTCCCACAGTTCTTTACCAGTATTGCTTATTGTTTCTTTTCCTGGGTTTCATTGTCTGTATCTCACTTCTTTTGCTTTCATGTTTTGGCTTGCAAAGCCTGGGAATTTTTCTTGGAATAGAACTTTGCCACTGCTAAAACATGCCTTTTACTCATTGCATTCTTTATAACTTCAGAACACTTTATTGATAGGTAAGCTCTTTTTCTGTTCTTGTAAGAAGCAAAGTAATTGGTTGGTTTCTGAATGAACAGTTTTATTGTTTATCCATTTTAGGGAGTGAAATGCCAATGGAACCTGAAATGGCGATGCATGCTCCAAACCCGCTTTCAGTATCCTGTGGTTTTGTTTGGCACTTTCCCGTCTTTTAGACATTTGCATGAACTGACTCAGGCTACCTATAGGTAGTCCTCCATCTCTTCTGGAAACGCTCTTTCTTTTTTATATTAAAACAAAATAATCAAGGGGAGGAGGGATCAGAAGGTGGGGTTGAAGCAGTATATAAGTAAGACTGTCTTGATAGAGCAGGTTGTTGCAGTGCACAAGAATATTAAACTTGAGCACTTTTAAAAAGACAACTTGTTAAAATGTGCATTTGGATGTTAATTGTATAAGGTAATTTAAACTTATTTACAGTCACTTCAGTAGCATTGTGCTTCTCTTCTCAAATTACAGGTGAGTGTTCTTACAGACCAGGTGGAAGCTCAAGGAGAGAAAATCCGGGACTTGGAAATCTGTCTTGAGGGGCATCAGTTAAAATTGAATGCTACAGAAGAAATGCTTCAACAGGTAAAAATCTATGTTGGAAAGCTTCTTGCATAATCTTCTCCAACAAAGGGGTGAACATACATGGTCAACTTGTCTGCATGTGTGAGTGCCTTTGGCAACATGATAAAGCAGGGAAAAAAATGCCTCTTTTTATTGTTCTCTTGCTGATTTGCACTTTTTTTTTCTTTTTTTTCTGTGTGTGTTTCTTTGTTTTCCTGTTGCAGCAATGTTTTACTGGCTGATTGCATAACATTGTACGTGGCAGCATGTAAAATGAAACTATTGTGCCTTATTTGTACTGTGCTGACGAACTAAATTTGGACACGATTGAGTAACTGGTTCGACAGGTTAAATGTAGCTAATATATGTAGGAGTTATAGAATTAAGAAGTATTTAGATATCTTCTGTTTTCATACAGCTTTAAAGCTGAACAGGTAGTAAGTTGAAATGAACTATGGTATCAAGTTTGGTTCTGTAACTATTTTTACATTATTTAGATTTGCCCTTATTTTTGAAAGAAAATTACTTTATAAAACATATTTTTCTCTATTTCAATTGACAATTTCATGCTATCTAATACAGTTTTTGCTCTTTCATGTTAAATGCTAAGGGAGCAGAACAAATGAAAAATTAAATACCTTACATTTCATGTGTTACTGCAGAGCTGGCCGGTCTGTCAATGCAAAAGAAATTTCCTGCTGCAATTTTCTATGTTATTAGAGATGCAGATCATCAGCTGGTAGTACAGTACACAGATATGAAAAATAAATTTCAAACTGCAAATAACCCTCAAACATATGCCAGAAACGTGCAGGATAGATTTTGTTCATAATGAACTTACTTCCTCTCCCCACCTGGAACATTGTGTTATAAATTTACTATTTAGCCTATTTGAAATATATAAGTCTACGAGCTATTATTAGCTTTAAATTATGGTTATGTTAATCTATATGAACTTAAAAATTACAAGAGTATTTATGCATACAAACTTATTTTACTATGATAAGGGTCTGTGTGCATATGTGAGCAAACAGTAGAAGTTTCTACAATATAAAAGACTTTTTAAAGTTACAGTTCTCTAAGCTTCTCTAAAAAACCCGTGGTCTTATACAACTTTTGCAGGCCAAAATATTTCCAGCTGGGAAAAGTTTTATTCTCATACTTAGATGAGGGGATGTTTTTGAAAATGCAAGTGCATTTAGTTTTTCAGTGAAATTTGAAGTGAAATTCAAAGAAGAGTAACAATTTAAGTTTTGAAAATCTGTTTTCAAACTTCAGGAAGGCATTCATAATAGAGTATATAAGTTTCCTGTTTCAATCTAAAACTTGATAGTTGTTCTACGACTTACTTCGCTAAAACTGTTTACTCTTTCTCTGACTTAGAATTTTCTGCTCTGATAGTCTTCTGATAAAACTGTGAATTTAAAGCCTGATTTAATAGAACTCTGAGGCATCTGAAAATATAATAATGCATGTACATCATTATGGCAGTGAAAACTATTACATTTACCTGTTTTCATTAAGCATCTGTACAAATTACTTACAAAGCTACAGTGATAAGCTACAAAAGTCTATACTAAAGCTAAGGAAATCAGAAAATCTCCAAATATGTTTAACATAGCTCTTAATTATAAATGTTGAGATCTCTTTGAGTGGCTGTAATTGTTGCCAAGAGTAACTTCAAATTTATTTCCTTTCCTGCACACATATGAAATAGTAGTAATTTGGTCAATTGCTCTGTATTGTAGTTTCAAGATCTTACATTTGAACACGGTTTACAGAAATATGGACAAAATTGCTCGTTGATTGCTAAATTTCTAAGAAACTTCTCTTTCATTCTTACAGCATATGTGATAGCACAAGTTTGTTGCTGGGGGGTTTTAAGAGAAAGAGTTAAAGAATTACCTAGGCCACAACTTGGTAAAGATTTGAGTTTCATTTTAATCCTGTGGGTGTGTCGATTTCAGCTTTGCACAGATAGACACAGACACATACTGTTAGTATTTTAGTGTGAGGGATGTACTTTCAGTAGCTGAACCAAAATTAAAAATAAACTCAACATGGAACTGAAATATTTAAAATGTATTTTCTCACTGGAACGAGGAAAAATGCTGTTGAGTTAATATTTTTGTTTTATGAACAGTAAGAAGCACAAATTAACTGAAATACTAGAAGCTGATGAGGGAATGACAGTTGTAGTGCCTTTCTCACATGGATTACATGTCCCAATAGAGAGTGAGTGGTGGGAAACCCAAGTTAGTTCTCTCAAAATCTCAACAGTTAGAAACTATACATTTATTAGGACTCAGCAAAGGGCTTTGGTTTTCCATAATTTATTTTGAAGATTCTTTTCTTAGTTCACCTCACTGAAAAGATTACCCTCTATAGAGAGTTGAGATTTGGAGATAAGAGAATGACCTGATAATGTGATGAGTAGGACATTCATATAAGATCCATGGCCAACAGGCGTTCTTGCAGTTAATTTGTCAAAAGTAGAGTTAGTATCTGGCCTCAGGGATTTCAATAAACTGATGGATCCATCATTTTTTAGGGAGAGTTGGTTCAGATCATGTCAGTCAGCAGTTGCCAGTGTCCTGTACAAGTGCTCATGATGCAAAGACGTGAAAGACACTAGGGTTGTCATTGAGTTTTTCCAGTCAAAACTATTGTGTGGATCTTTCAAGACAGTATTTATTCATTTTTACTGTAAACTAACATATTTCTAATAGGAAACAATCATCTAGCTGTGTTATATATATAAATATTCTTACTTTTATTTACATTATCTTCCTGAGGTGTGTGTAAATCCACTTTTATTTCATGTGTGTGTGTGTGTTTATTTACAATATACTGAATTTCACTGATTTTTACCGTTGTGAACTTAAGTCAACTCTCCCTTCTAAAAGGGAAATGGAATAAAAATAATTGCCCTAGCTTGAAAAGTCTTTAATATATATTAGTAGAACTCAGCTAACTACAGTATGAATAAGAATATTCACTTATCTGAGGACCTAAGTCTAGTCCCTGGCTTTTTAATTTTGGGAACTAGAAGAAAAGTGACTCTTCATTAATTCTGTGCCCAAAAATGCCACAATAAAAACAAATCCTAATTACTTTGCTTAATGATGATATCCGATACTTCCACAGCAGAAAGGGTATGTAATGCTACCCTGCAAAATAGTTTTTGCTGAATCTATGCTAGCAGAGACTTGTCCTCTTTGTCAGGGTGGGGTTACTGGCTAAAATCCTGCTGGGTTACGATTTATGCACAGTTATTTTGAATCCTTCTACAAAGTGATCATGGAAACACTTGTGAAACAGCAGCTAAGATAAATTTTATACAAATGACGTAAAATGGCTGTTCAGCATTTAGGATGGACCTCTTGAATGTGGAACAGTAGCAACAGATACTGATGCTTCTTTGCAGAAAATCGTGGTTTTTCAGCACTCTAAGAGGACAGTGCAACAACCCTTTGTCAAAATGTGAACTTTAAAGAAATTAGTTGAGCCTATCTAAAGTTTGATCCCTTGCCCTGTTCTTTACCAAGTACTTTTGTAACTTATTTTTTACTGACTGTCATGTTCATCAGATTTTTTTCCTTGGTGGCTGGGGAAAAAAACAACTTGGGCTTTGAAAGAGGGGTGTTTTTCTTTTCACAGAAAAGGTCAAGGCATGACGTAAGGGCAATGGTAAGATGTGCATTTGACCCAGCTGTTTATGAAACCACAGCTAAAGAAAATACGGCTCAGCAGGATTTGAGAAATGGGAATCCTGTATAACAGATGCACAGATGTGCATCCTGTGTCCACAGTTACAGATAACGCATGTATGTTTTCATGAGCTCTGATGCTTACAGTGTCAAATTCAGCATTATGCTTTTGTAAAGATACTTATTCCACTGCAGACATTAATCAAGAAAAAGCATTTTCCACCTTGAAGGGGTTTGCATTTTCATTCCTTAAAACAAAGTAGTTCTTTTGAAAACTCATGAAAGACAATGGCAAAACTTTAAATTGGTCAATAAGTATGATTCTGGTTTGGGCCAAGAAACATATTCCCCTGGTCATCCTTCAATGTGAAGGTAAGAGAAAATTTTCTGGAGCATGACTGAAAGCAAGATGCCAGTTTGACCTCACTGAGTTGTCTTCCAGTGGTATCTCTTTCTTGCCATCAAATGTGTAAAAAATACAGAAATGCCAGCCTTTATGAATAGTTATCTGCCTTGCCACTTAGCACGTTATAATTCATGTCTTGAAATTAATTTTTAAAAACCCTCCTAGAATTAACCTATGAAAACAATTGATACTGTGACAGTCCGTTTCCAGTATATCAGCTGCATTAAAATGTAAAATTACAGCCAATTTTAGAGAATGCAAATGTGTACGTGTCTTCCTCTAAATTATTTTGTGGCATTTCTAAGTACTTTTTTCCATTCAGTTTTAAGAAAGAACTAGTTTTTTAAAAGAAGAGAATATCTCAAACATCTACTATGTTAGCTTTGAGGGAACTTCCTATCAACTTGCTATGAATTTTTCTTTCATTTGTACTGTGTACAAACACAGAATAGAATTGGAAAGCAAAATTAATTCTTGTTCTGTTAAGTAGCCTAAATTGGCTCATAACAGAGAATACCAGCTATGCATGATATAAACACATTGGTACTATGGAATCTGTGCTGTCAATCTGGAACGTTGTGTAAAGTCAGTTTGAAAAGTGAATTTCCTGCACATACAGATTTCACCTCCATTGTTTGTTGAAGTGTATTTGTTATGGTAACTATTGTGACTAAGAATAGTTACCTCTTTGCTGTTGCAGTGCTGCATTTGATGTATTTAACAGATACTAGTTTCTATTGAAGCTCTTGTGCTATAAAGTATAACCATGTACAGTTTGCTGTATCAATCAAAATGCTGGTCTGTGTGGCAGTGCCTTTTCTGTACCTGACTGTACCAAATCCTAGATGTCGTTTGACCATGTGATTCTGCCTTTCAAATAATTTCTGACACAAAACTGCTAAAAGCAATGCAGGGGACTCCTGTCAGATGGTTGCATTGTGTAAACATCATTGTGTCTTCTATCAAGCAAATTCTCTTGCAAAGTGTAAAGCACTTGGCTTTAGGATTCTTTCCATCCTAAAAACACACATAGGAACTGAACTGCTCGAATGCTGCCAGAACTGAATTTGTTTCTCATGTCAGTTTATGGCCAACTGCTGCCTGGGTGCAAGGGGCAAGGGAAAGTGCCAGACAGTGCCCTTTCTGAGGCACAATGGAGAATCTTTTAAAGACTGGTGGATTAAAAGAATGCAGGGAGGAGCTGTGTGAGAGTAGGAACTGGAATCCAACACAGTTTAGTGTGTACCTGTTCTGGTTTTGCAGCTGTCTTACATTCAGGGGAACCAGAATCCTATCATGGTTGCAGAGTATAAATCTGGTGTGTATCTGTTTGCTTCTCAGGAACTTTGCTGGCTGGCAAAGATCATTCCTTCAACTTTCAATTGCCTGAGTTATCTGATCTTAGATGAATTTCAGCACTTGTTTATAGCATGCAGTAACTTCTTGCCAGCAGCTAGCTTAGTGTTTCAGATTTTGAAGTGTGCTCTGTGCTGCTCTGGTTGGGAGCTCTAAGGTTTTCAGCGTGCACTCACAAGTTGTGCAGCTTATCTCTACAGGTGAGCATTACACTGCTTTGCTATTTTACATTTAATGTAGCACAACTGTGCTCATAAGGCGTATGCAAAGGACTGATCAAATTGGCAGTGCAATGGGAAGTTTTGTCCTTTCCATTGCTTAACTCTATAATAGGCAAATGATGAATTGGAGGGCTGTAATTCACTCTGCTTCTGACTTGCACCATTTCATGCTGATTACACATGTACATTGCACTCAGCTGTGTTTTCAGTTAAGCAAATATCTTATTTCTACCACAGCTGACACAGTGCTTGAAAAGTGCAGTCCTCATTAACAGTGGTTCTTGTTGAATTTTGCTTACCAGGTAGGTAGCTTGGCTTGTCAGTCTGTCTGTCTCTGTGTCTCTGTCAACCCTTTTAATAACAGTGAAAAGGCTGAAATTTTTGGAGTGTTGTATTTTGTTTAGTGCACGGGTGAAAAATGGGATCTTTGAGGTGTTTTTTTTTCCCTTCTATTTGACTAAAATCTTACTTATGGTTTCTCAATCAGTGTATGGCATGATTGGATTGTTGCTTCTGTTTTCTGGAGTGCTCAGTATCCTGGAATTTTCTGTGCTTGCAGCTGGCAGCCTAGAATAGTGTAACGTCCCCTTGATAAGCTATTTTCTTTCATGTTAAATTTTATAACAGCTTTATAGGAAATGTATTTCCAAGACAACAAAATGTGAGATATACAGCATGGGTTTCAGTTACACTGAGAATACTGAAAGTCTTTATACATATTTTAAAAGTATACAGTATGAGTTTTAAAAATAAATTGTGTTTGGAAATAGTTTGCTGTTCATTGATCTGTCTGGCACGTGCATATCGTAACTTCTGCATGACTCATCTTTGTAATTATTCCGCTCTAAAATAGCATTTTTTTTTTCTAATTTTTAAAGTTAAAAGTTGAGTTTCATACAAAATAACTTTGAGAAATTATAATTATAGTACGTTTAAAGATTAAAAACAAATAGCTTGTTTATAAATAAAATGCCCTAGAATATGTTCTATTTATGGTCTGTATTTCAGTTCTTTAAGATCCTCCTAAAGCTGCTACAGCCCAAATTACCATTTTGTCTGTCTTATATTATCTCTTTTGCTTCAAAACCAAAATCATAAGTGTGTATTTTCTTTTCTTACAATTGCATATTTATTCTGGCTGAATTCAAGTTGCATCATACCACTGAAATACACTATAATTTCTCTGTAACAAAATGGGTCACATTCTTAATGAGCTGTTCACTGTGAGCATCTGCTTGAAGATGGAAATAATTGCTTCCAGATGTTACCATTTCAAGAGGGGACATTTACTTTAAACGGCACTTTCTTTCAAAGCAAAAGTTAGACTCTCTAGATGTAAGAGAAGTTGTCAGCTGTTTTAAATCAGTGTAGCTCCATTGAAAACAAACTAGGGATAGTTAGCTATTTTGTCTATTTTAAGGCAAGAGTTTTATGCCAGTTTACACTAACTGTGGATCTGATTCTCCAGCTTGAGGGTGAACTGTGAGATTTTGAGTTGATTTAAAAAAAAAAAATAAAATAAAATTCATCTGCCTTCCTTATACCAATTAGCCACAGCGTTCACCTTGAGCTGAACTCAGAATGAGAGGAGTGAGGTATTACTCTCCATTGCATAACTAAGTGTAATTTGGGAGTCTATAGAGAAAATTAGGAGGAATGCCAGATGATGCACTCAAAGGAAAGATCTTCTGTTAAAAATCTCTAGAGGGGTGCCATGTCTAAATTAAGAAATCTTCCTGTCATATCATGGAACATGATGCCAGTATCAAAAACAATTCTAAATGTTGTTTTGGTTCAACAGTGAACAAAGTCTGTCCATGGGGCTGAAGACACCTCATACTGGCAGCCCTTTTCATGTCTGGACTGGAATGTGCCTCTGGAACTTGTGCAAATTAGTATTTTTCTGGAAGACAGAGGAATTATTTGTAATTATAATTGTAATTTGTAACCACCTTTGCAGAAAGTAGCTACTACTGGGATTTCATTAGGTGACTGTCTCTTTGAGTTTCCCAAGGAAAAAATTCCTGATTAGTGCCTGATTTATTTCATTGAGAGGGAAAAAAAAAAAAAAAAAGGGTAAACTGTGAGGCTACATTTCTGTTTATTTTCCCATCCATACCATTGTCAATGTCAGCAGGAATGGGCATGGCACTGGGAATAGTGGGTTGCTTAGAAAATTGGTGTTGCAATGCAGATGCAAGTACTATTTTTAATTTGGACAGTATTCCCCACCAGACTAAAACAATAGAGCAGATTTGGGTGCCAAATAAATTTTAAACTTTATGATTTTTAAAATAACCTTTGTGGCTTCATTGGCTCCAAGCCATAGTCTACAACCTACTGTACATCTCTGGAAGAGATGAGAAAAGGATGGGCAGTTTCTGATCACGCCGTAAAATCAATGTAAATCCATAATAACTATGCCAACTTCAATTAAGTCACTTCCATGTAATTCAAAGCAGAATCTGCTGTGTTCCTCAGATGATAAAAACACAAATATGGTTTCTGAATTACCATAAGTTTTTTAAATTGCTTAGAAAACCATGGTTTTTTTGCAAAAGTTAATTAGACACTTGGAAAGTTAGGTATTGAATTATTAGTGAGGTTTAAACTCTTAATACATTCTGTTTTTCTTTTGAAGATGGAGGCTGACAGAAGCATTTCCTATAGATAATACACTGTTAACGTTTGTAAAGCTTGTTTTGCTTTGGCTTTCTTGAAAACTGAAAGGTGCAATGAAGGTGTGAATATTGAGTATTTTCCAGCCACAGTGGTACCACGCAGTCCAAAGTGTGCCTTTCTCCACAATCTGAAAAACAAACTCAAGGCACAGAGGCAAATCTCATGGCCAACTGTTTCTCATTTAGACATTGCCTCTTAGATTCCAGATTTCATTGGGTGCTGTGCCCTCCAGAGTGTGCAGCCTTCAAAAGTTAACAAGTACTATATGGTGTAAGCTTGAAAGTAGTATTAGCGTGACTGCAGAAATGTGACTTGTCTTTGGTGTAATATTTTGCTTAGAGTGCTCATTCTGCAATACATCCCTTATTGAACAGCACATGATAAGAAGTTCTGAAGTGGTTCATTGTAATACTAAAATGCAGCCCAGTCTGATGAGTTTTTTAGGAAGTAGCCAACTGTTTAGTAACATGTCATGTGAAGGTCTCTATGGAATTATGTCATTCTGTGTCTGTTCAGCCTTAGTATTGCTTTCTGATTTCACATCTCACCCAGGGATTAAATCTGCCATGTATTTTTCTGAAATACAGAGGGAGACAAGGTGGTTTATTGATTGACACAGGAGAACATTTAAGTGAATATACCTGCAGAACTCAAGAAACACACAGTTCAGACAGTTCAAAGTGTACATACTGTGAAGACAGGTAGAGAAAATCACTTTCACGTGAATTTGCCAATCCCTCTATTATTTTTATTTTTTTAGTTACTTTTTCTGCCTGCAGTAAATGCTTATATCAGCCTACCTTGCTACATTTTTGGTTTGTTTGGGGTTTTTTTTGCATTTCAAAGAAGTAGAAAGTTCAACTTTTGAATAAGAGAATCATTTTGCTTTCATATTCAAAGCGTTAAATACTGGGGTAGAGACTTTTCTGTGGGTCTGCCCGTAAATCACATAGCATTCTGTCAGTCCTCAAACAAATAACTGGAGAAAACATTCTGCATTGCTTTCAGGAGTTACTAAGTCGAACATCACTAGAGACTCAGAAATTAGATCTAATGGCTGAAGTTTCAGACCTGAAGATTAAGCTGGTTGGTATGGAAAAGGAACAGAGTGAATATGAAGAGAAACAGAACAAAGCTGAGGTGAGTTTCATTAGCTATTAGCTTATCTTCTTCTTGGTTTTTTCCTGTCATATGTCTATGGTATGCTGTCATACACCTGAGCTTTTGACCCAAAGTCAGCACAGGTTAGCATTTTCTGTGCTTAGAGCACAGCCTGTATCATTGGATCTTGTGAATTCAGTGAGAAATATGGTTATGTGTTTTTGAGATGTGGTTTCTTTTCCCCTCTCTCATTATACTTCAAAGGTTGCTGTTTGGCTTTAATCAAGGCACAAGGTCCCTTCCAGAAGAGAAGCATACGTTACAACTGGCGTCCACATAACCCTTTCCTTTCCACAGGAGCTGGACTGGCGCAGCCACATGAGGCCAACCAGGGCTCTTCTATTTCCTTGTTTCTGGGACAGAGAAGACTGTCAGCTCAATAGTACGGGGGTGCTACAAACACTTAGAGGGTCACCTTTGGTGATTTTAAAGCATTCATGCCACTTAGGAGGGACAAGCAAGGGGTGGGGCATTTTCCTCAAATGAGCCTTTCCCCTTGTGGTTACGTAATTAATAGTGCAAAAAAATGACCTGCATTTGGGGAAATTCTAACCTTCACTCCCCTTCAGATGTGGAGAGTCCTGGACATCAAAGAAGCTTTGCTTTTTACCATATTGGCTAAGAAAGAGAGTATGAAATGGGGAATTAGATGAACAACATTTATGTCATGGTAGCGAGCATCAGGTGGGAGTTGGGTTTGCTGGTAAACTGGAAAGTGATTACAGAAGACAGCAATTCATACAAATTGCCATGTGTTGCCCTGCTCAATAGTTCTGTGAGGGGGCCAACTAGCAGCTTAGAATTACCTGCAAGGGAGAATTACTAGGTCCCAGATTTATACATTTCTGCCCAAAAGAAAAGGCTTTATGTTCCACATTGAGTTAGGTCAATTTGAAATCCAGGCGGTGTTAGAAAACTGTTTGCTTGCTGTAATGATGCTAGTAGAATACTTGACAACTATGCAGAAGTAATTTACCTAGACTGATGACATAGGTTTGGGGTGTGTTTGTTTTTCCACTTATTTATCCTCTGAAGTTTTCTTCAGAGATTAAAAGATAGCTCAGAGAGAGCAATGTCTGGCAGAGGTTGCAAGCCAGAGAGGCACCAGCTGCTGATTTTACCATCTGTGGCCTTTTCATGATCTTTCACCCATAACTGTCAGTGTCTTGTGTACAGAAAGTCTAACCAATCTCATATGACCTGAAGATCTAAACAGGTTTGTGCAGTGCCTAATTGCTGCAGATGGCAGCCTACTCCCAACAGCCATCTTCCCAAGAGGCCTTCAGCTCTTCCCATTACATGTGCCGATACTAGGACAAGGATGCTCAGATGATTGCAGGACATGCCTTGTTGGGTCTAAGACATGACTCCTGGAAAGCATCAACACATTTGAGGGTGTTTGTGTTGACAGTAGGCCTTGGCCTGTGATGAGGGTGAGGATATCACCTGTGAAACTCTTCTGCCACAGCAATGAAGTGTGTGTCTCTGTTGTGTGGCAAAGTTGAGCTTTATTGGCCTGGAAGCCTTTGTTGTATTGTTAAGTGATAGGAAACATTCCTGCTGAGATGGAAAAGGATTCTAATCTGATGGAGAAGTTGAGAATCGTTGTGTTAAGTATTCCCTGAATTATTAACTACCCCAAGATGTGATTAGATTTCTGGCCTGTTGAAAATTGCAAACCTTTGTATGCAAAGCAAGGAAAATGGATGTTGTAAGTAAAGCTGTGGGGATAAGACAGTGTTTTTGGTTTGTTCATTGAGTGATTTTTAAAATTACTTTGGATTGTCCTGAAAAAGCATTAATCCAATTTGTCAAGATAAGCAGGTGTTGCCTTCAGTCAAACTGGACGCTTACTTGAATTCTAATGCCTTAACCTTATTTCACTTCCTCTTACAGTAAATTTTACTGTAAATTTTCAATACAAACACAATTTCAAAATGATATTTGTTAATCTTTATACTTTTAGACTGCAATTGATGCTTAAATTTGGCAATATCTTTGAGTGTCTTCCCGAACTCCTTGCCTCCACTGCCCAACTACATCTTTGTAGTCAATAAACCACTCTTGTGTATACCAACAGTCTACCTTTAGTTTGCCCTAGTTTATTCACACAGTAGTGTTGTGGTAACCTAATTGTTTCAAGTGAGATGGTTCTCCAACCTGACAGTGACTGAATGAAATTAATCTTGCTGTAACTGTATCTCTGAATGTCCTGGCTACTACAACATGCTCTTAGAATGTGTAATGCCTCAAATGAAATTGCATTTACTATTTTTATAACAGTGGAACAAAGCTACAGCTGACAGCTAGAGACTTTCTTATAGACTGTAGATTGTCAATTGCCACTTTCAGATCCGAGTTTAGGGTTGACACAAGTGAGCAGAAGAGTCATTTTATAGATTTACTATCAGAAGTAATAGTCCTCAGTTTTCACCCTAGTGTGTGTGTTGGAAGCATCAGTAGATAAACCATTTTAAATATCCTGTTAATTATTTCATACCTGACCCTGCAATTTCTAAATATAATAAAGGGTTTTAAAACTTTTGAAATTAAATGTGACTGCAAAATAATTCAGCTAAAACATGTTTGCTCTGTACTCCAAATTTTGTGTCAGGTTATTTCACAGCAGCTGTTTCTAGTCACATAGAATTTATCTGCAAAATAATTTCTCTGGTTGGATTGGGGGTGAAACAAAACAAAGATATCCTTTTAAATAGGAGCAAGTTTTAACATGTCAGTTTCGTTTCACTTTATCTTGTGCAGCTGTGGTTGAGTTTTGGTTTTAGTTAGCAGCAAAGAGCTTATCAAGCATCTCTGACCTCCTCTCAAAGGTATTAATTGCACACAGAATGCCACTTGTCTCTGGCTCTTCCAAAGCACATACTAAATTTAAAGCGTCATTTATTTATATATATATAGCTATATAACATGGGGACCAGGAGAATAGCTACTTGTAAATGGACAGTCTTACTCCTAGCTTTGTTATTTTAATTCTTTCTTTGTGGAATAATGTTCTTGCCACAGCAGTGCTCTGAAGGTTTCTGAAATCTCACCCAAGCAAGTTTCTTAATGTAGCAAGATATGAGAGAACGTCATTCTCAAGTGATTAATGGCAGCCCAGATGCCTGCTCTACCCAAACATAGAGAATAGAGACCTTCTGTCACTATCAGGAGACTGCAGGAATAATTGTGATTTTCACCTTAACAATTTACCAGCCCTTCTTCTCTCCTACTTTTTCTTTACCACCATGGGATAAGTTTTGTGACTTCGCCTTTTTCATAGTGAAGATCTGAAGTTTGCTGTATGCTGGTGGGAAGTGGTTTGTGGCTCTTGTGTGGACACTTCGGAATTAAATATCTAGTTACTTGAAATTCCTAAGAAACTTGAGTCAGTGAGCCACTGACTCCCACTGGGGAGTTTGGAGTGTTGTCTCACCTGAATCAAATTCAAGCTATTCAATGTTAGTGTTAATAAATTTCCATGCTGTGAAAGAATCTCAAACATGAGAAGCCACTTCTCCCTTGAAACTAGAAACAATTGTAAAGGCATATATTGCAGCTGGAGTTCATAGAATACATAGAATGGTTAGAGTTGGAAGGGACCTTAATGATTATCGAGTTCAAATCCCCCTGCCCTGGGCAGGGAGACCTCCCACCAGACCAGGTTGCTCAAAGCCCCATCCAGCCTGGCCTCGAACACTCCCAGGGACGGGGCAGCCACAAATTCTCTGGGCAACCTCTTCCAGTGCCTCACCACCCTCACAGCAAAGAATTTCTTCCTAANATACTGGAGGGTTGCAATGTCTCCCTGGAGCCTTCTTTTCTCCAGGCTGAACAGCCCCAGATCCCTCAGCCTGTCTTCATAGGAGAGGTACTCCACTCCCCTAATCATCTTTGTGGCCCTCCACTGGATCTGCTCCAACAGTTCCATGTCCTTTCTAAGTTGATGACTCCAGAGCTGAACACAGTACTCCAGGTGGAGTTTCATAAGTGCAGAGTAGAGGGGGAGAATCACCTCCCGTGACCTTCTGGTTACACTTTTTTTGATGCAGCCCAGGATACGGTTGGCTTTCTGGGCTGCCAG
>VZRU01001144.1:1020550-1037586 GCA_013398155.1 Pedionomus torquatus
ACTTGGTCCACCATCTCCCTCAGGATCCATGGATGGATTTCATCAGGTCCCATGGACTTATGCACCTTCAGGTACCTCAGGTGGTCTCAAATCTGATCTTCTACTGTGGGCAGTTCTCCATTCTCAAAGCGCCTGGTTTTGCATTCCATGACTCGAGCAGTGCAGTTAGAGCCCTTGCTGGTGAAGACTGAGGCAAAGAAGTTATTCAGTACCTCAGCGTTACCCATATCCTGGGTGGCCAGGTCTCCCATTCCCTTCCAGAGAGGGCCCACAGCCTCCCTAGTCTTGCCTTTTTCCCTGAAATGTCTACAGAAGTTTTTCCTATTATCTTTGATGTCCTTGGCTGGATTCAGTTCTCTTCAGGCTTTTGCCTGCCTGATACAGTTCCTGGCCACTCAGACAGTTCCTTCTCCACAGATCTCTTATCCTTCACTGGCATAAGGATTTCTGCCATTTCTGTAGTGTCAAGTTTGCCCTGAGGGAAGCCTGTGTGGATGCAGAGTGTTTCCCATTCCCATTTTTAATGTGAGGTAAAGAGAAAAGAATTATAAGGTGGCAGCAGAAGTGTTTCTGAACTCTCCCACCTTGCCACAACTGTCAGTTTGTGCTCAAAAGCCTGTGCATCTTGTTTGAGCAGCGGTTCCTCAGAAACTCATATGGGTTAACAGTTCTCTGTCAAAAATGAACACAGACTAAAGTCTTTGTGCTTCAAAGAAAGCAAGGGAAATAGATGTGTGTCCTAATGATTCCCAGTCTCCAATCGGTAGTTGCCAGTTGAGGCATCTGATTGTGGAGATGATGGTAAAAAAGAAACAAAATCAAAGCATGTAAGATGGAGGGATTGTAGACAGTGTCTTAATTGTACAGACATGTAGTTCTGTGGGTGTTCTGTTGCACCGTACTCTGATGAGAGGGTGAGTTAGCTACAGGGACAGTCTCCTCACCACTGTCCTGCTGTATGGCTGCAAAGTGGCTAACGCAGCCACTCAATACATGAAGGATATGTTTTCACCTAGGGGAGCTGATACTGAAGGATGCTATCTTTTCTTACCCAAGCAAACATTGGCAGTCTATAAAGACTAGATATTGCAGAGTTGACATGCTGGGGCCATACTTTTTCTAAATTTTTTGATTGTTTATGGAACTAATCCTTGTTTACTTACATAAAAGATTTGCTGGATGAAAGAGAAAGAGCACCCGACATTGAGAATAATATGTATAAAATGAAATGGATGCAGCTGCTTTTCTGAATTTAGCATTAAGCATGGGGCCCTAGTAAAATACTTGTACCTGCCTGATATACACACTTTTGAAACGGAATCTCTGTGAATGTTAGTTGTCTGTGGATGCTGGTAGTTTGAGGTAGGTTGTGTTAGGTACTTACCTGATTGGAATAGTGTCCTGTCCTTGCAGTAGGTGTTCCTAATCATTGAGATTATTGCTTCACCAGAGAGTTGAGACTACAGGGAACTATTGTGCATAATAATAATAACGATATTAAAAAAAAAAAAAAAAAAAAAAAAAAAAAAAAGCCAGGTCATCTATTGTTCTGTCCACTAAAAGCTTTTTCACTCCTTTGGGAGATAAATTCATCTCATCAAACTTATTCCACTTGAGAAGACACAAAACATGTGTTATTAATGTACATGAAAATTAAGAAAAAAAGAACTCCAAATCTGTAATATCTGAGGAAATACCTAGCACTATTTGATACTGAGTTAAAGAATTTAAGTTAAATTTTGTATAGATTTTTAATACTTCTCTTTGGTTTGTTTGCTTCTGTAGCTGCATTTTTTTGTGTTTATCACCAATGCATATAAATCCATGAAGCTGGCCAGCAAATCAGTGCATATTTAAAGGATATTACTTCTGTGTTATCCTTTGATTTCTCCTACGTGTTGTTTAACTCTTTCTCCTTGACTAGCTAGCAAGCTAGATAATGTAGTTCTTTTTCTGAACCACGCTAGACCTGGAAGCAGAATTACTATACTGGTAAATTCTTCTCTGTGAAAGAATAGGTTATGGCCCTAAGTGAGCACTTAGCAATTTCTTCCTAGTGGATGATTTGGCTGTGCAAATGAATGTAATCAAGTCCATTTCAGCAAAATTGTGCCTCTGAGCCAGCATATTAAAATATGTTGAAATATTTTTCCCTGATAGCTGTCTTCATGTGACTGGATAAGTTTCCAAAAAGGAGGAGCCAGATTCTGATCTTCACATTAGGATCAGAATCATTACTTAGTATGGAATTTAGATTTTGATCTATTTAAACTGTAGCTCATTCACAAATACTTCATCAGAAAGGAAACACACAATCTCTTTGTGTTGTTTTCTTTTTCAGTTTGCCTTTGATGTGCTTCATGTATTTCTTTGTGTTGCAACTACAAAATACCTACTTTGCATCATTTTTTTTCTTACCTTTTTTTCCTTTTTTTCTTTTTTTTTCCCCTTCCTATGTTTTCAGTCAGTAGTGAACCTGATCAGTGAGCTACAGGAGCAGATGTGTAGACTACAGCTGGAAATTAATAATAGAATCCAAGAAAGAAAGTCTCAAGATAGGAAACCAGACTTGACACCAAATGGTCCTCAATCTAGTCCAAGATCAGTGGTAGCGACTCTCAGCCAGAAGAATTGCTCTTGGTGTGATGTACGAGAAGTACACCTTAGCAGAAGCCTGTGTATTGCCTCTTCTCTTCCCTTGCAGAAACTAAATTTTGCTAACCAGAGCTATGTTGTGAATTATTGTCATTAATCTTTGCAGTTTTGATTAGCAAAGGTCATAAAAATTAACAAAATATCCCCATCCCGGACACCCTGCCCCTGATTATTGGGACAAACTTGATCACCATTGATACCTGTCTACTAAAATGCAGGTATCTCTAAGGCCCAGTCATGTCTTTCAGGTTTTTTATGGCTTTCATTTTACTTGTAGGTCTGTAATTTCATGTGGTGTCTTGTTTTTTCTTTTTCTTTTGGGGTTTCTTCATTTGTGGGTCGGTTGTTTTTTTTTTCTTAGTTGAGATTTGACTGTTTGACATGGAGCATGCTAGCATGGTTTGATAGTTTGCTACTTTTCCTTATGATAATGTCACTCTAGCCATGCATGACGGTACATCCTAACCAGTCCTCTGAACACAGATTATTAAATCCTGAATATCTTAAAAGCTTAACGCAGTTATAAAATACAGTTTCAGGTAAGACTCTGAAATGTATCCTTTCTTTTTCTAATGATGCTATTGAAGTGAATGAAAAGAGTCATCTGCTTTTATATTTAAATTAGCAAATCCAACATGTTTGTTTATTCTCTGACATTAGCAGTTACCAGAAATGCATTTTTGAATTTACGTTACAGATCCTAGTCATATTTGTTCAAAACTATGTCACATGTCAAAACAAAAGCTACTTTGCATAAACTGCTTTAGTTTACTGAATGGAAATGGTACACCTGAAAAAGTCCATTTTAGTATTTGCTTTTAAATTGGTTTGCTTTAGTTGCCGCATCTCATCAGCTAAAATTTGGATCCACAGAACTCATTTTATAAATAATCTGCTTATATTGTGAGGGAGTTTTTTAGCAATATTTCTTATAGGTTTATTTTTCAAAAATTACTCATTTGGGTATGGTGCTTATTTTGTAAATGGTACTTTTTTTTTTTTTTTCCCTGAGCTTGGCTCTGAAGTATTAGACTACACTACAAGCTGCATACTGGAGAAATAATCTGAGAGTCAAATCTGGAAACCATTCAAAATAAGCATTAATTTAATCCAACATATTAGTGTGGTTGCTTAATGTATATACTATATTGGATTCCAAAATTGGGTTACACTTCCAAATACGTTTTTCCCTTTCCTTGGTTCATTTTAAGACATTTGGTTTCATGAAAGCTCCATCAAGGATTTAATACTGTTATTGTTCAGAATGAACAATAGAATATGGTTTTGTCAAGGAAAGGGAGAAGGGACGCATAAAAGACAACTTTGCTGGGGAACAGACAGAGGATGTCAGGAACCCTGGCAGGCTGCAGCTCTAGGCTGCATCAACTCAGATTTCAAAGCATCAAAAATCTTTGCTGAAACTGTCATACTTGTAGTCAGTCATATTTCATAGTGTGTATGGTATTAAAGGCCTGGAACTTGCTGCATACAATTTCGTCTCAGTGTTATTTTTTTCTTGGTAAGTAGTTTAAACACCCATTTGGGGAGGGGATTGTCACTTTAAAGAAAGTAAGTACCTTTTTAGCACTGCATTTTTCTGCTTATTCTGAGATGGCTGTAAAACAAACCAAACACAAAAAAAAAAAAAAAAAAAAAAAAAAAAAAAAAAAAAAAAAAAAAAAAAAAAAAAAAAAAAAAAAAAAAAAAAACACACAAAAACACACATTCTTTTCCCCCCCAAAACCCAATAGTTAATGTTATATCAGACTGCAGTTGTGGATTTTTTGACTCATTTTCACTGAGGCACACCCGACTTCACCAGGCTCAGCTGTCTTCCATTGTATGACTGGGAAATTTGCTCAATTTGAGGTGAGGAGCTTCCGAAAGTTTTCCATATCTCTCAGCTCAAAATATTTTTTGTTGTCTTAGACCAGGTCACAATTTTTTAAATGGTTGCTCAGTGTTCACGGTTCAGGCATGATCATTCAGGACTACAGACAATTAATATATACCAGAGTAATCTTACTTTTAGCTGCTGTTCTTCCTTTGCAGGGTTTGCTACAGGAACTTAGACACCTCAAATTTAAAGTGGAAGAACTGGAAAATGAAAGAAATCAATACGAGTGGAAATTAAAAGCAACTAAAGTAAGCAAAATACTTGGCGTTTACTAATGACAGACTTCAGCTCCACTTCTCATCAGTATTTACTTACCATACAATTGTCTTGTGTCAGGGCCTAATATAAAGTCAAGTTTTCTTCAGCCATCTTTCGAATAAATATTTTGGTTTAGAGTTTTTGTACCTGCTTTTTGTGCCCTTTGCCCCTTCCCTGCAGTTTCCAGTCTTCTACTTTTTTTGTAATTCTTATTTAAAAAAAAAAAAGGCATTTTGACTTACAAATGACCTGTTCTGAGAAAAGGTGTCTTTGAAGGTTCTCTGTCTTTTATTTGTATAATGGTGTCAAGCCTCTGTGGAATATGCTTTCCAAACTGAAGGGACAAAACATGCAAAGTTGGTTGGGTGTTCACTTACTATGGAATTTATTTTAATAGACATTAAGCCCAAAATACACCATTAGATCATCTGTTTTGAATTCATGTATATCTAAGTCTTACCCTTCTGCTGACCTGAAATCATGGAGAGCTTGTGGATCCAGGAGAAAATCAACATGAAGCATTTAATCATTTTCCCCAGTAATTAATTTTTCTAGTTAAATATTCTCATCGTTAAACAGTTGTACTTTAATCTTAGCTTGAATTTTTAGCCCTTTTCCACAAGATTAAAAAACATCTTTTTTTTTGCTGTGATTTGTGCTGTAAACATAACTCCTTTCATTCATATAGTACCTATAATCCCTGTTTATAAGAATGACTGTCTTTTTTGAGTTGCAGTTGGATCTTAGAAAAACATTTCAAATTATTAATCTGATTTTTCTTTTTAATACTTGACAGCTTGATTCAGAAACGAGAGCTTGCTATTATTTGTATTAGCATTTATTTCTTTTGAGAATTCTTAGATTAATATTGAAATTTTGCTGTCTTGTCTTTTTTCCTATTAAGATACTAACTCTTGCATCCATGAAAATGGTTTCTCTGACGTGGTGGAAATGAAAAGTCTTTGGGAAAATATTTTCTCGAGCAGTGTGTGGCCAGCTGCCAGGACAGATAAAAATGATGGAAAATGTAGGAGCAGAATGAAAATAAGAAAAAAGAGTCATAAATCCCATTGACCGAGAAAGGATTCAGGACTAGAAACGAAAAAAAGTACAGGGAAACAGAGAGGAAGAAGAAAAACAATTGTAAAGATGACAGAAATAGGGAATTAAAGGGAAAGAAAGCATTTAAAAGACCTGTGAGATCAAACAGACCAGGGAGGCAAACCCAAATCTGGTATTAAGAGATCTGCAACTTTTGTCTTCCTGTTGTTCCAGCTTCTTAGCTGAGAAATTGGAATATTTCCATGGTTGGATATAAAAAGCATATTAACCACTGGGAAATGTAGGAGCCCTTTGGAGATGCAAGAAGGCAGATTCCTCTATTCCTCACAGAATTGCAGGCAGAGTGGTGATCTTTTGCTGCCATCCAGCTGCTTGCTTCTGGTGAAAATAAGTTTGTGTAGCAAAGCAAATCTACTGTTTGGGTAATGGTATTTGGTGTTTTGCAATATTTCCCTCCTTTGTTTTAGCATTTTGAGAAACTAGTCATGGTTTTTGTTGGTTGGTTGATTTTTTTTAACTGCAAGTTTTAGTATGTTTTCTTCCTGGGGAAACACAGAATATTACATTTAATAAATTTAATAAAAAAAGCTGTAATTTAAGGCTGCTGAAGAAAATCTTAATAAAGTACTTAGGCAAGTAGTCTGTTGACAGTTTTTCTCATAAATGGGAAAAAGAGATGAGAGTCACTGTATATCAAGATGGGCAATCACAATATTCTTTTCCCTCTGTACTGTAGAGGCCTTCAGTGTGTGTGTTATTCTATCCTAATCTAACAGCAGCATGAAATTCAGTAAGTGTAAATGAACCAGTGCATATATGTGGTATTTTCCAAGCTGTGCTTTGCTTTTAGACTATTTGCAGTAGTATCTGTGAGGGAGAACAGTCTTGTTATGTTGCTGATAAGAGGACTCAGCATTAATATATTCTTAGTTATGTTAATATGTAGTAACTATGATTAAAAAAAATCAGTATCTTTAAAAAAAATGCTGTTACCTTCTAGTGGTCTTTATGCAAAACTCAGGAGATGCTCTATGATAATCATTAAAATATTACCAGCATTGTGACATTAAGAGCTTTCCAGAGTTTCTTGACCTACTTGAATCCTTCAGAATTTTGTCCTTTTATAAGTCTCTTTTCCCCCAAGAGATAACTACATCGGAAGAAATGAGCTTCTGAAAAAAGAATAGGATAGTAAAACCATGAAACATGTAAAGTTGCTTTAGTGTTTATAAAATGACCTGAATTTGGAACCAGACATCAATCAAAATAAAATATTGTACATAGAAGTCTCCTGGTTCATAGAAAAGAATCACAAAGAATCGGTGATGATGTTATTCTGAACTTGTTGTACTCTCTTACAGGCTGAGATAGCCCAGCTTCAAGAGCAATTAGCTCTCAAAGATGCAGAAATAGAACGCTTACAAAGTCAGCTATCTAGGACTTCATCACATAGTGAAGTGGCAGAAAGAGGTAAGAGGAGGGGAATTAAAATTAAAAATCCAAATCCCTACTGTAATTTCACTTTGGTAGCAGCTTGGCTCGGTATTTCATAGAAACAAAAGGAGATACAAGCATGAGCTTACCAAATTTATTTTGGGAGGAAAAATGGTGTAAAATTATTTTTAATTCCAGTAGAGGAGAGGCCTCTAATGTGGAGAATTCTAATCCCAATTCAGAGGCAGCACAAATGGCAATAAGTATCCTAAGGCCATTGAAAGTTTTTCTACTGAAATTTCACTTGTAATTTTCAGGAGTCAATGTAGTTCAGTGGGAATGTGTTTATTTTTTGTGTATACTTTCAAAATTTCTTTGTAAAAGCTTTACAGTTTCCATTTTTAAGGGGAAAAAAAAAAAGTCACAGTTTTAGCTATGCATCATGCTTTAAACATCCAAATTCTAAACCAAAGTCATCGATTCACGCCTTTATTTTCTTCAGGACTATATCTCGGTTGGGCTCCTTCTCCTATGAAGGGTGGGGCCAGATGGTCTTTCAAAGTCCCTTCCAACCTGGGCTGTCCTATGATTTTACAATAGTGAAGGCTCCTGGTTTGGATCTGTGATGTTGGTACAGGTCAATGGCAAATAAACCAGTTTGTTTAGTCTTTGGTCTCCACCAGTCATGTCTCTGAAATATTGACTCCCTGGAGCTTCTGTCAATTGCTGGGCTGTGAGCATCACAATAGTAGTGACCTTTTTCTTCTATGATACTGATGCTTATCCGTGCAGGAAGGTTTGTGTGTAGTTGACAGCGGTGCATCAGCTTAGCTGCACTAATGTCTTTTGTGGGTGTTTTAACTAATGCTTCCAAAGAGCGCCCTAGTTGAGATGTGACTTTTCAAGTGCTGTTCTACCTATTTCTTTGGGCTTACCAAGAATCTCCTGATAGGAATTAAAGCAGATGTTTCTTGTCTAGAAGGCTTGTATTTTGAATGTTTATTCCAAATGAGTGACTAACATATACTTGGTGCTGATTTCACTCAGCCGCAGAGCTTGTGCATGTAGAGGATTGCATGTCTAACTAGAAAAAACGTTTGTCTAACAGCAGTGTTTTATAGAAGGACTCTTCTACTAATAGAATGTTGTATTTCCTATGAGATTCCTAAATAATTTCTGGAATTTAAGGGAAAGATAGTGGTACGAAAATAAATCAAGAGCTCAACAACTTTCAGCTTCTAGTAGTGTGCCTGTTCCTGTTCATGCTGAAAATGGGTGAAACTGTCCTTGATTCTAGTGGGAGGAGAATCAAACCCTGTACAGATTCTTTAAGCTACATTTAAATAAACCACTTATACTCTATTTTAATGGAAACAATATGCATTATTAGTAATTCTGAAAAAAACGTACTTAAACTTACTTACCAGATTTTTAGGTGGTCTTCTCAAAGGTGGAAAATAATGTCAATGTACTTGTAGTATGCTAGAATGCATATTCTAATTAAATTGCAAAATTTATCTAATATGTGCTTTTTCTACATATTTATTTGACTCTCACCTTTTCCCATCGTAGAGGAAGTTTATAGGAGAAGGCTAAAAGAAAAACGTAAGCCTTGCAATTCACTCTTGGCTTTATCTCACTGTTCCTTTCACACAAATTATAACTCAAATGCATTCTGCAGGAATAATTCAATGTTTAGATTTGGCTGTGTAATTGTAATATACACGAGACATTGCTTTCATTGCTTGCAGCAAGCAGACAGCTAATTGCCCTGTTTAGTAAGAATTCACTTAAGAAAAAAATAAATCAGAGGTTCACGAATCAGACAGTTGGACTTCAAAAGGACATTGTCAAGGTTAACAGAGCCAAAATTTAACCTTTACTTCTTTTCAATTGTATATACAAAAATCCATATATTATCTGGAAAGATGGCTTTAATTGAAAACCTTCCTTTGGAGGGGAAGGACTTGAACCTTTTTTTTTTTTTTTTTTTTTTTTTTGAAGTCACNAAAGAATGAATAAAAATGTTTCCATATTTTATGATGTTATAAATATTCAGTGTGCTTAAAAATACCTTGGCACCAGTTTTTTTTGAAGTCTAATATTTATAAAAAGAAATTAGTAGGACTGTGATTTTAGTGGCTTTTTAAAAAAATCTTCCAATTGCTTGCCCATTGCCTGCTGGCTTTAGTTTTTGATTTGGCTGTGTCTGTGCATGTCTGGTGCTACTAAGTGCTCTCTTTTGCAAGAGACATGTTGCAAAGTTCATTTTCCATGTTTTAAAACCTAATAATTACAAGGCATGTATTTTTTAGAATCACTAAAAGAAAAAACTGATTATAGGTTTTGCCAGTAGTCTAGATATGAATTGTATCTTCAACATTTTTGTTGTAAAACTTTTATTTTTTTTAAGATGCTCTTTAGCAATCTTGATTTTCTTTTTTCTCTCTCGCTTCATGCTGGCCACATCTGGTTTTTATAGTCTTTTGTGAAACAAGTGGGTCTGTTTTAATGTCAAAGCATGAATTCCTTGAGTGGCATTTACAGCAGATAAACTATTCCAGGTTCTGTCTGCATCATCTACACTTTATTTAGCATAGACTGGTACTGGAAGACTTGCTAGGAATAGTGTATAGAGAACAAATGAAAGATCTGCTTCAGAAAAGATAGGATGACGTGATTAACAACCTCGTAAATGTTCAAAGAGTGTGTTTTAATTTATTTTGGTTAATATATTCCCAAATAACCTCTAGCTTTTAATGCTAAATTGTGTGTGAGGCAATTCTGTATTAGGTCTTGATGCAGATTTTAACTCAGTTATTCTGAAATGTTCCGAAGAAAAAAATATTACAAGTTTTCGTCATACCAAACTAGTTTTTGTTCTTTTTCATTTCCAAGTTTTATTGATGTCTTAGAGCTACTTCTCATAGGCTAGCAAATATTTTTCCCGGATGGAATATAATTAATTTTCAATCATACTTAAAATAATTTCATTAAATGTATAACAGAAAACACACTCTTTTGCAGAATAAACTTCAAATTTTTTTATTACTTGACTTTTACAGTATAAAATATCACATAGTCTTTTATAAGCAAAACCAGCATGTTTGTGTTATGCAAGGCCTTTAAGAGTTCAGCTTTTGAAAAGCTCTTAAGTTAAATTTAATTTAACAGTGCATTTGCCATGCTACTGACATGGTTTTGCTTACACATAAGAATAGGAGGAGATTATCACAAAACATATATTAATTAGTATAAACGTAGCAATTTTTTTTCTTATAACATTTTAAAAATATTTCTAGACCAAGAAGTTCAAAGGTTGAAAATAGGAATGGAGTCATTACTGGCTGCAAATGAAGAAAAGGTGAGAAAATAGTCCTTGTTCTTCACAATAAGAATGAAATGATGGCTTTGATTCTCTGTGATGATCTGAATGACTCGCTTTCTGTAAGCGTGAGATTGCCCTGATTTTTTAATTATCCCATGAGATTGTGACAGAATGTTGAATTTTAAATAGAAAGTGTGGCTGACTTTGCTAACCTGGCTGCAGAACTTGCAGAACTCATTAAATTCCAGAGGGGCATAGAAAGCCAAGGCTATAATGAGCAGAATCTCCTGTTTGCTGCTATTGGAAAGATCACTAGGGTTTAGTCATCTCTCGCAGCTCTTCATCTTCCAACATAATCTGAAGTGCATTGATATACCCAGTTTAGATAGTGATATTAAAATAAAGGGGCTTTGGAATTGGACTCAAATTCTGAAAGAGACTAGAATCTTAAAAAGACAAGAAAGATAAGAAGTAAGAAAAATAGAAATGAGTACTAAAGGAAAGGAGGAGAAAAATTAAACCTGTTAAAATGGTAAATATTGGTTTTGTATCTTATCACCTGTATGTTCTTTGCCTGTCAAGTGGACAATTCAAGTGCAGGGTCTAGGGCTTAGTCTTGGAGAATGCTGAATCTCCACTTTCATGTACCTTTGATTTACTATGTAAATTGTTCCTGATTTTTAGAGGAAGGGTGAGGGGCTAGTGGGATTAATTCTGGAGGAAATAATAATTCTTGTTTTGGGATAATAAACCAGGCTGCAGGATTTTGCATTATTGTGACACACTCGTGTACAATCAAATTGACTAATAACTTCCTTTAGTATGTGGGGAATCTGGACAGGACACTGTTAATTCTGAAGACCATTAGTGTGTCTCATAACAACCTTTCATTCTTTAAACACTCAAAAAGCCAAAATTTACATCTGGAAAACAAAAGACGTGGCATTATCCCTTGCCAAAGTTATTCCAAGTCCATGTAAGATTTTTGCATTTGAATGGAACACAGAATATTGTTGCTTTTGTCTTAATATCTGGATACACTTACAGGGAAAGGAGGGTTATTTTCTTGGGAACTGTAGTCTTTTAAACTAGTGGACTGATGGGTGACTCATAGCTTCTTACATGTTTAATGGAGAGTTATTACCTTCAATAATATTGCAAAATAGTGCTCTTCTAAGGAAAAAAATAACATTAAATAGCTTTTGGCATAACTCTAGATATTTCTTTTGTCATTTAGGACCGAAAGTGCTCAGCTAAGTTGCTAGAAAGTGCTACGCACATTTCCTTTTCAAAAAATTGGGTATGTTGGTCACAATCCTTTGCTATGAAGAAGAACCTTTTGCTTCTATCTAGAGTTGGGATAACTGGACCTCTTCTGTCTTGTGTATATTTGCTGAGGTGTGAAAGGAGGATCAGCAGCATCTACCACTCTATAATGTGGTAAAGGTCTGGTGTACGTGCAGTTACTCCTACAACTCTGTTGATATCCACTGTGACTGTAATGTAGCATATGCATAATGGAGCAGATTTTAATTGAAATATCCCTGACACTGAACTCACTATAGCAGTGCAGCAGCTCAGTATCAGCTAATCAATTAAAAACCTGCCAACCTCTTTGGAAGTTTGTTTGTTGGGGGTTTTTTCCAGTTCCCACTTTTGTGACTTCCTTGACACCTGCTTGTGAAAACTAATTCATTATAACTTTCTTGGGTTTGTATTCTGTGCTCTGTAGTCACAGCACTGGGCAAGGTTATTGCACCATGGAATGGCTTAGAACTGGGGTCAAAGAAACAGAACAAACCGTAAGAGTGCAAATTGCAAGACTGCACATTTAGTGACAGATAGTAAGAATTTATCATTACCAGAAACACAGTATCGTCTATAGACATAAGAGAAATGACAGATCAAATCAATTAAATAACAATAACTACCTGTTGCTATGCTGTGTCTGTGCAAAAGGCAAGTGCGTTCCCTGAATACATGAATCAAGATGCCTTATATATATCATAAGAAAGCGTTTGGCATTAAAGAAAGCGTGGAGTTGGAATAATGTATGAGACATTTTTGAGACCTCATTTCTTTGGTTCTGTACAGGTTTGACTGCCTAAATTCAAAAAGATGTGTTCAAAAGTGGAGTAAGTGTAGACATGGGAATGCAGAATGTATCCTACAGAGAGGATTAAAGAACATTACTAGATTGTTAAACAAGACAAAACATAAACATGATTTACTTTAGGATTACAGGTACCCTGCCAACAAAAAAACAAACACTGCCCACTTCAGGCAATTGAGGTTCCACAGCACAATACTCTCTTAACTCTTAGAAGTTAAAACAGATTTCCAAATTATGCTTCTGTAAATAACTAATTTACTAGTAATGTCAAACTCTTATTTCCTTATATCCATAATTTCACACCGTCCAGCAGACATTATGTATGAATGCAAATAAAAGCCAAGAAATGTTCTTCACAAGGTATGTGAGTAGTACCTGGTCTTTTTTTTCTGGAAAAAGACCAGGCCAAAATCACAGAAATGAATGTGTAATACACTGTTTCTACAGATTAGAAATGTAGAATTTAAAATATTGTTTCATTTCATGCTTTTCACAGGACCGCCGAATAGAGGAGCTAACAATATTACTCAGCCAGTACAGGAGAGTCAAAGAGATAATGATTGCAGCTCATGGTAACATGCCTTGTGAATAATTTCCTGATATCAAGTTCTTTAAAACTGCATGCACTAGAACCGCTATATTTTTGTCCTTTTAAATATGTGTATAGCAATATATGTTTCATTATGCATATATTTGTATCACGTTGGAGTGCTATAAGTATAAACTCTTTCAACTAGAGAGAACCACCATACGTCTTGACAAAGGCTTGTGTGTTATTGCCTATATTTTGTGGAGGCTTCCTTTTTGTTCCCTGGTCTGTAGGCAGTACAAAAAGTAGGGTCAAATCTGTGAAAATTTAGTTACAACATTACTATTCAGCAAGACTTCTGTGACTGAGTCTTATACTTGACTCCAGAAGTGATAACCTAAAATTTGTTCTATGTCAATAGTAAATCCCTCCTTGGAGCCTAGTTTTGGTGCTGTACTTTGTTTTACATGGTGTCATTAAGAATTCTGATTGATAGGAAGGATGACATGAGATCACTGCTCAGGTTGTGCAGCTGTGTGAACTGCTCATCTGAAGCACTGCAGTCTACCTCATATGCCAAGGCAATCTGAAGTCCACAACTGCTGTCCTTAAACCACTGCAGTACACTGCAATGGGGCAGGAGCTTTGGCTGCAGAACTCCTACATCCACGTAGCTGTGGCTGGATGGACACCTGGTGCCATGATTTTATTAGCTTCTCCATGCAGTCCAGTTCCTCCTTGCTGATGGGACTCCTGTCTCTTCCACACTGTAGGCCTATGACATGTGTCCTTCATGGCCAAAGCATCATACTTCCTTTTTCACTGCTGCTGGTGCCATCCCCTCAGTTGTACATGGGCTGTAGAGGCCAGGCCAAAAGGAACTGTAGCAAGAAGGGTAAAAAGGAGGGAGCAAACAGCAGGATACTCATGCAGAGGTAGAATTATTCAACACAGAGGCAACTAGGAAAGTTCATTCACATCAGCTAAAGGCATGAGCTTACAGTATTTTTACTAAATTGCATTATATCCCTCTCGACAATCTATTATTCAAAATGGAAATGACATTCAGTTGGATTTTAAATTAATTCATCTGTAGGAGATGAAGTATACAAATAGGTGGTTTTTATATGACATTTCCTGCAACCGTTTTGTTATGAGAAACTAGTGTTCACGGTGTAAACTGATATCAGGAGACCTTAGTGAACATTAATTAATTAAATATATTCTATATTCAACTTTCCTACACCATGGTTCAATCTGGAAATGGCAGTAGTGATCAGCCACCAGCCAGCCAGCTAGCACTGATGACACGATATTTTTCTTTTATGTCATGTTTTTTATACAGCATTCATGAAAGGGAAGCTGATCTCAAGTGCAATTTGATATTGTTAGGAGAACAGGAGAACTTTTTTTCTCTTTTGCTAAAAAGAGTTGCAATGAATATAATAAATTCTGTTGCACTTCCCTTCCACTAACAAAAATCCTGACAGTTGACTAGGCAACTTGTGGTTTGGAGGCAACAACTGAAAACCCATGGTTGCCATGGTGCTCACAATTCAAAAATCTGGGGGAAAAAAATCTTTGTCTCATTTATTAGTGACACTGCAGGAAGTGGGGTGGCTTTTAGCATAATCTCATTTTAAGATGCCACCTTAGTTTTCAGTACTAAATATAGTCTGGGAAACTTGACCTTCTGGAGGACAGTTTTATTCAACATATGTCATCACATTAACAAACACGATATTTTCAGGTCTTTTACGGCAGAATGGAAACTTGTATTTAACACACAAGAATAGCGAACAGGTAAAACAGTCAGGTAAAACTCTCTCTCTGAACATAAATTTCAAAACCAAAACAAAACAAAAGTTCTCTCACTTGAAAGTGTTTTGTAACGAAATCTAAAGGTGTGATTGTGGTTTTTGGAGACATATTTGATGTTAACTCCCAAGAAAGCTAAACTGCAGGTACCCTGAAGTAGATGCTTTCAACAGCAGGTGCTACCACAGATCGGCTCTCCTTGGCCATATCCTGGATGTACATATTTGAGTGCACCATCTCCCTGTAGGACATGGCTTTTAGAGGACACTTGTGTGCATAAGCAAGGAGCACACCATGATGCTCTGGATTACTGAATTGGTGCCACAAGGTGTATGATGGTGCTAATGTATACTAGTACTTTGCTAGTACTTCAGTACATTGTAAATTTGCACTTCAGTACAGTGTAAATTAAAAACAAAAACAAAACAACAACAAAAAAACCCAAAACAAACAAACAAAAAACCAACAACAACAACAAAAAAAAACCCACACCAGTGATGCTCAGCATAAAGAAAACAAAACCCAAAACCTGTGAGAACTAGAGCATATACTGAAATTGTCCATACTGAGGTGCGTACTGTGATGGCTACAAATTAATCAAAGCCTTATGAGGCTTACCTCCTGTGTTTGTGGGAGACTCATGCTTAGGTTGCCAAGAAATATCTTGCTGATTAATTAGTTTTTTTATTTCTAGAGGTGGGTTTTAAAGGTTCCCTTTGAAGTGTAATCCCTGCTTAAAAGCTTTCAGTAGAATCAGTGGGTTGAATTCTCCTCTCTGATAACTCGAATAGTTGCTTGAGAGAAACACAATATATTGTAAACATTTCTTATTTCTGCTTAAGGCAAGCTACAAAACATGTTGACAAAAGATGACTGACTGTTCACTGTAGGTAGCACATACATTTAAAACCCAAAATCTGGTTTAGGATTAAAGGATTAAAGAAGGGCAGCTGCTTGAAACAGCCACTGACAGTTGGGTAAAACATAAAGGAGCTGTCCTGAATTTGACTGTAGGTAGCTCTTTTGGGTTTAGGAATTTTTGCTAACCAAAGGGGTGTGCACCAGTTACCCGTGGCATAAGATTCACTTCATCTCCTGAAGGGTCAATGGTCATTGTCGGGTTTGTTGGCAGTTTTGAGGCTGAATGGCTCAATAATGAATGGCATGATAACCGAGCTCATGTCCAGTGAGTTTTCAAGTGATGTCTCTTCGATAGTGCCAAAGCTTAACCATAAGATTTGGTGTTTTTTCATAACTGACTAGAGCTGCTGCACCTCTATCACATAGATTAGGAATTACTAATGAGTTTAAAAGTCAGTCTAAATTTCTCTATCACAGCATAGCAGCCCTTCCGTAACCTGTGTGCAGCCCTATGCATAGGAGATCTCCAGAAAAAAAAATTGTATCCAAAATACTCTAGAAGTTTGCTGTGCACTAATTATTCACACCCTGGTTTAGTATTGTAGCTTTGAAAATTTAGGAATAAGAATTGTACTAAATAATGAATTTGGAGTATATTAGTATTTGTTTAGATCTGGGCCATCCAGAGAAACTGGAGCACATTTACCATGTTCATCCTCGAACTCAGGACTGGGCATTGCGTTACAATATAGATGATGTCAAACATAGATGCTACCTGCAAAGTGATACACTGAGTAAGAAAATGGTACCAACTTGAACTTGCCTCAGAACATCAGTCTATGATTTAGAGTTGTTCTGAAGCTGCCTTATAAGCAGCTTGGCTGCTTCACAACAGAGCACAGCATATAACTAGAAGTGGCAAATCTGTTGCTCTAATATAAAACAGCTGCTTGTAAATCAGAGCCCAAAGGAGGGGTGGGGAGCGGAGAGGCTGGTAAACTGCATGCATCAGATGGAGACTGAAGGGGAATTTAGAGACTGAAGTATTGCGCTGTCTGATAGGGTCCTAAATGGGTTTGGG
>VZRU01001144.1:1037596-1087107 GCA_013398155.1 Pedionomus torquatus
GGGGGGCTGTTTCTCTCCCTTTCTACTTCTAATCTTTAATGCTTTTCAGGCTCTTCCATCTCTTGTGGCAGTGAAGAGGAACTTGAGACAACTTTAAGGAAGTGGAATCTTCTGAACCATCCTCAAGGAGAAATATTTAAAACAGAGGTACTTAGTAAAGATGTTTTAGAAGCAAGTTCTGCTGTGTATGTGATTTGTTTGCAGCATTGGTTTCTGTGTAGTAGGTAATGTAGATGAGGGTTTGGGTGAATTTTTGTGCCTTCTGGTCTGGGCACTCTAGATTCAAAATCAGACATTAGAGTTACAGGCTTGAAATTCTTCCATTTTACCTAGGCCTCTTCAGGAGAATTGTCACCAGCTGTGCTCTCTCTAGTGCTACACAAAGCTATGGAAACCAGGCAAGTCCTTTGTTTCTTGTTTTTCATGAGGATTGCCCTAAGTCTTTATTATTTAATCTATTAGCAGATTAAATTATTTTAAAATCTATTTAAAATATATTTAAAATTATTAAATTAAATTTATTATTTAATCTGTTTAATGTTAGCATCATCTTGCCTTAGCTTTGCAAGAACTTTTGGGTAGCTGTGAACGCAGTGTTTGCTGTGGGAGTTTGCAATACATAATTGTGTAAGGTTTGAATTACAGGAATAAATTCACACTTTTATATATCAGAAGATAAATGTATTGAAGTACTTATAACAATGTATTTTATTCCAATTTCAAGTGGAAGCATTCCAGTATCTTCAAGTAATTTAACCTCTCCACCAGAAGAATCTTTGGATATTGCAAATAGGTGAGAATGAGTAACTTTAATTTGAAAAGTAAAACATGTAGCCAGATTTACTTTTTTTTTCATAACTCTGTCTTGTTCCATTTTTAAAATCTTTTTAAAAGCACTTAATGTTGTTTACAGAGAGTTATTACTGTCTACTTTAGCTTGTTAGAGCCTCTAAAAAGTTAGCTACAGATAGGTTTAAAATAGCACATTGCACCTTGTTGCCTTTCACCATTCATCAAAGGCTGATCAAAATGTCATTGCTGTTTCTGAATTCATCTATTGCCATTCCCAATGTTATGAGTTTTAGGCTTAAAAAATATAAGAAAATAAATTATTCTTCTAATTCTGAATTGTGTTATATGCAGACATTATGTGACATGTACAGCTGTCATATGATGCAGCTGAAGTATATGCAAACATGCTACCTTGTGTTAACAGTTGCTTTTTTGTGTGTCGTTATTTTCAGGGTACCACAGAAAAAAAAGTCAAGTAGTTTAGAAGACTTGCAAAGTGAAGCCCTGGAACAGGTTGGTTTGTTTGTAATCACAATGTCTGATGTTTAATATCCTGACTAAAAGATAAAGTTCAAGTATAATCTTTTTGTTTCACATATAGCAACCCGAACCACCACTAACATTTTATGTGGGGAAAAAATCCCTAATGATAAAAGAGTTTAGGTTCCTTTTTTATGCCATTGCCAAGCTTAGAATAAACAAACTAGTTGACACACCCACATGTACACCTCCTCAAATTCAGCTTTTCAGGTGAAAGAAAAGAACAATACTTAAGAGAAATACAATGAATAATGTTAACAAGGGGGTAATTTTGTTGTACTGCAGTATTATTTTGTTTATAGGTACATGTTTTGACAATAATTTTGACTTTTAAATCACAAAAAATATTAAGGCAGCAAATCCTGAAAGCAATTAAGTAGTGGGGCTGGTGTTTCCACATAGATTCCTTTTTGAGTGTTTGCTATAAATAGGAGTGTTGCTCCCTAACTTAGATTTCTGATATAAACAGCATGCCTGAAGATAATAGTGATGCTGCCTTAGTTAAAACAGCTGGAGCACTGCTGCTCATTTGAAGACTTAATTCCATTCCAGAATTAAAGACTTTCCAATTTACAAAGACTTATTCCATTATGGTCCAGTGGCTTGTTTTGTCATTATGTACACTGAAATTTTTCTGCACTTGTAATTATGCTTTGTGAGACTTTTATTGCCACTTTCTATAAGCAAATTTGGCTTAATACTAGATTACACACTTCCAGTATTATGATTTAAAACAGATACTAGGAATATGATTGTTCCAGTTCTTCAAATTTTCTTAATACTTTTTAAGTCTCTGAAGATGACAGTGACTAAACAGAACATTTGAAACTTGTGTTGCTCTCATTTAACTGTGGTATCAATTCAGAACTAACATTTTGTTCCATGTGGAATTTATGAAGGTCTGTTTTCTTTTAATAACTTTTATTTTCCTGTCTTAAATTAAAAAACTTAATTTGTCCCTGTGATGTGTACCTATATAGGCTGTACCTATATATTTAGGCTGTAAATCTGCTCTATCTGTTAGATCAGAGTCCATTGAGAAACAAGAAACTACCAAGGATATAAGAGAACTGTAGCAAGCCAGACCCCAGTTTAGCAAGGCATTTAAATTGTATGCCCTAATTTAGGCATGAGAATTTATAGTGAAATAAATGAGACCTCCCAATGGATAGGAGGGAGCAGCTAAATATGAATTAGTTACAACAAAAACTAAGGCCAAGAAAACTTGTGTTACTGACTCAGCATGGCAAGACTTTTCTGCTTGCACTAGGTCCAGGAGAACCCGTGTTAGTGGCACTGCTTACTGAAGCTGCTCTACTTTGCACAAAACTCAAATTCCAATTACATCCATCAATAACAATAGTAAAATAAAACACACTAGTGTCTCTGCCCTGGCCATGCTGGTATTTTTATCACTTCATTTCTATGGCAGCTCTTTATGATTTCAGCTTGGATACGCAGTATTTTGTCTGTTCTTTTTTAATCCGTTGATTTTCATATTGTTTAACTGTTAAACAGTTGTATTTCTAGCCTAAAGTAAGTCTAAAGCGGCCTCCTCAGAAGCCTGAAAATAGAAAAATTCCTTTGATCACAACAGGCCCTGAATTTTGTAGAGTGGATTGAACAGAAACATTTAGTATTAAATGCTTTATTGAAAAGAAACGAAGAGATAACAGACCTTGTAATATATTGTCAATGCATTAAGTAGGACCACTACAGAAATAAGACTACAATTGATGTTCTGTGTATGTATGTTAATACTAACATTTGTCTGTTGCTTTTTTCCATAAACCTTTGAAATTACCCTCCCTGCAACTCCGTAGTATGTAGACGGAAAACCAGTACAACCTGTTGTAGAACAAGAGGTATCTTAACTGTAAACTCTCTTAACATTTATCTGTTGTGATGTGCTGTGATAGCTGTGTTTTCATTTTATAGTTCTTTTCTTTTTAAAATGTTTGCATAGTTCAAATACTGACAAACTATGAGAAGAGGGGTAAGAATTTGAGAGTTCCTTTTTTTTATATATATATAAAAGCTTTTATGTGTGGTTAAAAGCTGAAGTCAGTCAATTTCAGAAAATACAGTGCTAATATAGTAAGCAATTTCTCTACTCATAATTTTTGGGACAAGTCATGATGTACTCCTGCACTAGCTAAAACAGGAACAAAGGTTGAGGAATTGAAGAGTCTGGACTGCACTTATAGTTCTATCACAAAGGTCTGTCTAGGCCATGAAGTAAGAATAGATAAACCAGTGGCCATCTCATTAAATATTTCATTATCAGCCTATCACAGACAATAGTTAAATGTTTTAAAACAATTTTGTTAGAATCGGGTAGCTAAATAGAAGCATGCTATATGTTTCTGTATACTAAATATGTTTTGTGTGTTTTCAGTACAATAGTTTCCTATATAACCTCCTTTCTGATATTGAAACATTCACCAATATGAACTTACTCCAAAACACACACTGAATGTACACCACTCTCACTAATGTCAACTGGAGTTGCAGGTTCATTGCTTCTCTGGAAAAGCCCCTATACTCCTATAGGTTTGACAGCTGGGGATACACAATTTTGTCAAGAGTAATGGCTCCTTTATCTTCTCACTTGGATTCAGTATTGAAGAAGTCTCAACACGCTGTTTCCAAAACTGTAGAGAAGCACTTCTGTGAAACATATACTTTTGCTGGAAAAGTATCTTCTTAGGCTCAAAAATTGATTTATATGCAAGTTCTAATCTACCCTTTTACAAAGAGCAAGATGCCCAAGTAGTTGATCACTGAAAAATTGGGTGCAGGGAAAATTAAGATATACTTCTTTTCAGCCTAGATAGGTGTTCCCTTCCAATACAATAAACTGATACATTGAGGGCCATTCTTGTGAGCTCTGTTGCTGGAGAAAGGTCCTTCCAGCATAAGTCACGGACACTAGTGACACTGTGTACATGCACCATAGCTGCAGGCAAGCATATGTTAGACTCTTACTTTAGCCTGACATTGACAAAAATTTTAGATTCAGTAGCAATTCAGACTAGCCCTAAAATACAGCTCAGTCTATGCTTTCTTTCTTCAGCTTATATCAAAAGTGTACTTTGTGCTTAGGTTCTATAATAGAATTGGCAACTATGTATGTGGCTTTTTTAAATTATTTTTTTTAATAAAGCATCTTGCATTTGTAACATTATCTATACAAAGAGATCTTCATTCTTATAAATGTTAAATTTCTGTACCCTAACTCTGTTGCTGATTCTTTTACTGTTACTAATAGTGGTGGGCAAACGTTTGACAAAATTTGCATTATGCAAATACCTTTGGCTTAAATTCCAGTAAGATACAATTGTGAGGCAGAAACATAGAAAAATGGGTGAAAAGATTGACAGAGCAAAGAACAGGCTGAGAAGTAACTAAATGCATTTCTGGCGCTATCAAAGTTGACCTTGGAAGGGCCAAATTATTATATAGTGACAATGCCCTAGAAAAAGGGAGACAGCTAGAAAAATTCTTATGACAAAATCAGGTAATTCAACATAAAATATATTTTAATGTAATACAGAGTCTGGCTGAAGTGGGAGGGGCTGATGAGGGAAGAGAGAAGGCTGGCTTAACTAGAAAATTTTGGCAGCTGACTATTGGATTTAAATTGAATTATATGTAAGAAGGAACGCAGTGGGGGTGGTGTCATTGTGAATTATGAACTTCAAACACTTTTTCTCAAGTTTGAAAATACTGTGTACTGCTTTATAAATGCTATGAGTAATTTCATTATTTATTTTCTTTTTCCCTTTTGAAAAAACAAAACAAAAACAAAACAAAAACAACAAACCAGAATAAGCCACTTGTGAAAGGCAGCAAGTATCAAACCTTGCCTGGAAAGCTGCCTCGACCCTTACAGAATGGAGAGCAGGAAACATATAATTCGCCGGATGGGTGTGGAAAGAATGACAATGAGGACAACGGTATCCTGGGCCTAAGTATGTATACATGCCTCTGAGAGGGTTATATAGAAAGGAAAAAACTGTCTGAGGGGCTGGGACATAATGTGGTATAAAGTCTGCTCTGTGAGCAACTACGATATTCATGTGATTCAGTTAGGGAAAGTTCTGCTTCTGTTTTCAACAGTGTACCAAAAATATTCCACATTAGCTCACTGGAGAGTAAAGGATGGTTGCACTTGATGATATAATTTGCTGGCATCATTGACAGAATAAGTAATGAAGAGACACTGTTTTGAAGATTGTGGGGAGAGCGTTCTGAAAGTCAACAAATCCGTAGTTAAAACCTGGAAATTTCAGAGATGCAGATATAATGACAATATGAATAAGTAGTATTTTTTCCAGACATCCTTCCAATGCTCCCCTGAGCTTGCTGATCTGGTTTCTTAAAAAACAAGTAAGCAAACAAAAATGCACAGCCAAGTATGTCATCGATACTTTTTAAAAATGTACACTAGATTACTGTATTCAAACAAACCCATCCCATGTCATCCCACTGTGTTTTAGTGTGTGAAAGCTTACAATATAAGTAGCACTAACATGCACATCTCAGGCAAAAATCCTAGTATTAGCATGGTTGGTTCCTGTAGCTTGTGGGGACCCATAAGTGAAAATTAACTTGCTAGGTGCAGGAAAACATGATGGATTTTGAAAATCAAAGTATATTGTTATTCCAAAACCATAGCCATGTGTGGAAGCCTGTAATAATTTCAGTGACATCTTAAGCATGGATTTATTGACAAAAAGCATTACAGTGAGGCTGTACATTACAGAACTACATATTTGCCGAGGAATAAAGAGCTTGGACGCTCAGGCACAAGAGTATCCCATCTGATTTTGAAGCATTCAGAAAAATTTGTTAAGGCTTCCTTGTCCCAAAAGCTGGTTCAATAGGTTGTGGGCTACTCAGGGTTTTTTCAAAGAGTTTTTGTATGATTGCAACATTGTGGGTAATGCATGAGCCATTCTATTATGTCTTTAACTTCAGGATTATCCAAGAATGGGTAATCTTGTAAAGAAAAATGTTCTTTTTCTAAAACCAAGCAATCCCTCCTTAAATACACTGAATTAACAGAATTTTTGAAGCAAATTGTTTTGTTTCTTGCATGTGCAGTAAACTCATTACACCTCCAGTTCTGCATTTCAGACGAATTTGATGTAATCTTAGACATGGCTTCATTTCAGATATTCTGCAGACTTCAGGGAGCCCTGTAGTATACATTTAATGTGTTAAAATTGTCTAAAAAACAGTTAAAAAAAAAAAAAAAAACGGCTAAATGATCATGCCTATCTCTTTAAGATGACCCATACAGAATTCTTGGGTCTTGACTTTCACGTCACCCATAATTGCTTCTTTTCTTTTTGTTTCTGCTTTTAATGCTTAGCTTACTACTTTGCTCTTCTGTAACTTTATTTTGCTGGTGTTTTACATCTTCTTTGCTTCTTCATCTGGCTTTCTGCTTCTTGGGATGACTGAAGATCGCATCAGGAGTGTCAGTGCACCAGTGCTAGGTACTGTATCCAAACCAGATGCAACTTTAACATGAATTTTGCTGCTTAATTTTTCCTTTCCTTTTTCCCTCTTTTTCTCTTCTCTGTGAAATACTAATGGGCCATCCAGATTGAATTCCTTAAGTGCAGTACTGAAGTGAAGTTAACAAGTTTTGCTCTATGGCATTTGGATGGGATTTTTTTAAAGAAACTTATGCCTTGTTTCATGCTGTTTTCACTGAAGTCAAAAGAAAAAATCCTGCTTATTTTGATGGAGGAGTTCTGATATTGAGAATAGGCAAGGCAAGAGTCTGAAGAACCTGCTTCAGTCGGAGGACCTTGAATTAATTACCATAATGCATTTAAATACAAATTACTGAAATAACAATACTATTTTACCCAATGTTTTATTATTTTGGTTTTTGTATCAAATGTTCAGCTACTACTTTTTCACCTTCTGAGTGTGAGGGTTTTTTTTTTACTCAAGAACAATTCTGTAGATGTCCTTACTTTTTTTTTTATTATGTTCTGCATTTAAACATTAGTCTCCAATATAACAACTTCACTAACCATTAGTATAAAATGTTTCTATACTACTGTTCTTAACCCAGGAGAAACAGAGAATGCGGACGGTACAGTAGCCTCAGATGACCTTTCGCCTCTTTCTTCGGGAACGGATTCAGGTCCACAATCTCCACTGTTTCCAGAAAACAAAAGGAGTCCAAAAGGGATCAAGAAAATCTGGGGAAAGTAAGATAATTTTATTTTACCTCCCAAAGTACTTATCTGAGGGAAAATTCAGTTCTCAGCAAAAGCTAAAATAGCTGCAGCAAGAAATGTAAAATTTCAGAAAAGGAGAGAAAACAGCACTGTGATTGTACGGGTGTTTATGTGCACAAGGGTGTAGAAAAATGGATGGTAGTCTTCATAGCAGAATGCTGTTGAAGAAGTAAGACTCTGCTGTCATCTTACAATGCTGGTAGTTTAGAATGCCAACAGTTTCATTAGCTATGAAAAATTAAACAGTAGTAAGTTGTTCATCACAGAAGCCAAGAGGTAAAAACTGAGAGAAAACTGAAGGAACAAAAAGCAGGGGGATTGAGTTTTGCTGTGCTCACTTTATCTGCTTCAGGACAGCAGACATTCATGAGTCTGGCCTCCAGCACGGATTATTAATTGGGGTGCAGGGTTATGGCTGCTCTGTTGTGTTTTGGGGGTATTTTGGGGGTGGGGGGGTGGTTTCCCATGTGTTGGGTTTAGTTCTTCAGCTACCACTTGAATTAGATGTTTATGGTTTACATGAAGATTAAATACAGCTTCTAGTTGTCACCATAGTTTCCAGGTGAAACAAATGTTCTCTGTCACAAGCTAACAGTACTATCTTGGCACTCTTGTCTTGAAAGAATAAGAAGAACTCAGTCAGGTAACTTCCCTGCAGACGATCTGGGTTTGGCAGAGTTTCGAAGAGGTGGTCTCCGTGCAACAGCTGGACCTCGGTTAGCCAGATCAAAGGAGACTAAAGGCCAGAAAAGGTAATGGCTCCTTCTTTACTTTGCACAGTGAATTATGTGGTAATGTCAAGTGTGCTGAACAGCCTACTCTCCTCTTGTGAAATATGTTTTTCCCAACATACTTCATTACACATGGAATTCCACAACCACTGGAATGAATTTATCTGGTATTCTGAGTAGCACTCATCTGCACTCCATCAGCTGCAGCACTAGCTGTTTATTGGAGTGTCAGAAATTTCAACTTAGGAAGAAGAAGGAGGAAACTTTTGTCTCCTGTGGGACTACCTGAAAAGGGATGAGGATTCAGCAATTCCCTTTTTCCTCTTTTCAAATAGAAACTGGGAAATTCTTATTCATCTTCCCTTCCCACAAACTGTTCACAAGTTGTGGCTGGGACCGCAAATGAACGGGACACTAGTACCATGGCATATACCATGAGAATGGTTGTTGGCTGTTATGCACAGAACAAAGCAGATACACAGGCCTATGGCACATGATGAGCTTTCTGACAACAACCATAAATCCTTCCTTTGAGGTTTTTCAAACATGTCCTGTATTTTTCAGTGACTACAATGCTCCATTTGCTCAGTGGAGCACTGAAAGAGTTTGTAACTGGCTTGAGGACTTTGGACTTGGCCAGTACGTCATTTTTGCACGGCAGTGGGTGACTTCAGGCCATACACTATTAACTGCGACACCTCAGGACATGGAAAAGGTAATACTGTGTAACTTTCTCTCAAGCAACCACCCATGTTGATTCTGTACTACCAGGCCGCTTCAAACAATTGCAAAATCTACTTTTCTCAAATAAGTAGCATCCATTTTTGTAGCTACCTAATGAGAAGAAAAGAGCCAGAGCCAAGGCAAACTATTTGTTAATGGTTATTGTTGCAGGAAATGGGAATAAAGCATCCACTGCACAGGAAGAAATTAGTTTTGGCCATTAAATCAATAAATGCAAAACAAGATGAGAAGTCTGCACAACTTGATCATATCTGGGTGACACGTAAGTGTTTGAACTATCATGGAATTGTCTGGAAAGGAGTACACACACACACACACACATACACACACACTATGGGTGGGATGCTTGATATGTTTGTTTAAGCAGTTACCAAACATCTTTTAAAGAGCACTAAATTAAAACATAATAAAATTGTTCATAGAACAAGGATTTTTATGTTGTTCTTGACATTCAAAATATACAGCTACACAGCATGATCTTCTAAGGGGAACTATCATTCAGACTGCAGGGAAGTAAAGGGGGAGGCTCAATCTAGCAAGAGCTACATTACACTGCAAAAGGCACGTGCTCAGTCACACACTGTGTGTAAAATAGCACAGGAGCATTGTGGACAAAGCTGGTAGGAATTGCTTTTAGGTTTCTGGCAAGAAGCTGTCCCTTGGAAAGGTGAATAGGTAGAATGAACTACCTGAACACCTCAGCAGAAGCCAACCCAGGTAAGAAGGGAAAAAGGGACTTAATTCTCACTGAGTGGAATTTGGGCACACCACTGTTCTTGTGTCTACAGGATGGCTTGATGATATTGGTTTACCGCAGTACAAAGACCAGTTTCATGAATCCAGAGTTGATGGGAGAATGTTGCAGTATTTAACGGTGGTAAGCTAAATTCCATTTTCCTCAGTTTAACCAAATTTAACTTCAAAATGAGCAAAGAATTTTATAATTTTTCTTTGCACATGAGCAGTTAAAGAATTTTTGCAAGAGAGAAATAGTGCCAGTAGTAACTCACTTGTGTTGTCTAATGCATGATTACTATTCCAAAGGTACATAAAATAAGTCACAGGATATGTTATAGCTAACTTCTGCAAGGCCTTTCTTTCAATATCATGTAGCACACCAAGCTTAAAGGTAAAAGGACCTGTTTTACATGCAGTTTCTGAAGTGTGGTCTCCATACCACATTAGCAACAATATTCAGTAAACTAAAGATAAACGGCAAATCCAGTAATTTGTACAGCTCTGATCACATTCGCAGCAAACCACTCACTACACATAGGCCACTGTGTTTTCTTACAGTTTCCCTGCCCAGGTTTCATTAATTAAATATTTGAGTTTAACTGTTCTATGAAAAAATTGCCTACTTTAACTGTTAGCAAAAGCACTATATTTACTACTAATTTAACTGTTAGCAAAAAGCCTTGTCTATGCTGTGTAAGGAGCCTTTGTTAATAGGAGCACAGTCCCTACTGTTCCATGGTTAGGTGTGTGCTCCTTAGCTGCAGTGACCCTACCCACAACAGGATCTTGCCAGATCAGAAACAGTCTATTTTAAGACTATCCACAAGTCTAGGTTTTGCTTAATAGGCTACAAGCTCTCCTTCATTTTTTAGCCAGGTCTTGCTATGGTGCAATGTTTAAAAAAAACCAAACAAACAAAAAAACAACAACAACAAAAAAAACAACAACAACAACAAAAAACAACAACAACAACAAAAAAAACCCAAAAAAAAAAACCCCTAAGACTCCCACCCGGAAAAAACCCTCTTTAAAATATAAACTTTTATTTTACTGAAACTGTATTTGCTGTGGTTTATATAAAACTACGTAGTAAGCTTAATATTTTTCCTCCTGGGTAAAGCACCTGTTTTGGTATGTATTCTATGCCACTTAAAAGGCGCTCTCCTTTACAGAATGACCTTCTCTTTCTGAAAGTCACCAGTCAGCTGCATCATCTGAGTATTAAATGTGCCATTCATGTGCTGCATGTCAATGGCTTCAACCCCCACTGTCTACGCAGGAGACCAGTTGAGGAGGTAAAAGGATGTTTTAGTAAATAGTTTAAACAAGCACAAATTACCTGATTCCAGATGAAGTGGATAGAAAGGTAGCAGTGTACAAAGATATCTCAACTACTGCTACTAGGGAATTGCTTCTAAAGCAGAAGTTATGCTGCCTTCCAGCTCTGGAATGTAATATGTACGCACCCTAGATAAAGATAACAATCTAGCCACTCCTTAAGTATTTGAACCTCTTCTTAGTTGGAAGCACTTCCCTTTAGAAATTATTTGCTTAAAGAAGTTAATTCTGAGAGAGTAATTTGAAAGTTGTTTTTTCTTGCCTGTCCTAGTTTTTAACTAAGACTGTAAAGGTTTTTGCCTTACCTGGTCAGCATAGCTTATTTTCTTAGTATTAAAGGCTGACAATAGTACTTTTTTCAGAATGCTCCCTTTTTTTTTTCACACCCAGCGTCTGTAGATATCTATTGTTGTGCTACTTGATGGGGTTTCATCTGTACTAGATTATGCCAGCCATCTCCTCAGAGGATGTCTGAAAGAGGCCTTTAGGAGACCTTACAATACCTTAGAATTGGGGAAAAAATACTGCTCTTTGAGGAAGACAAGGAACAATGTTTTAATCTTAACTGAGGATAAATATCATGAGCAGGCAGTGACAAAGCAGGCTATATTGTAATCTTCTTTTCTGGTTACTTTAACAGAATAACGTTTCGCCTTCTGAAGTAGTTCAGTGGTCCAATCACAGAGTGATGGAATGGCTCAGGTCAGTTGATCTGGCAGAGTATGCACCAAACCTTCGAGGAAGCGGAGTGCACGGTGGCCTGATTGTAAGAATTCATACATTTTACTACGTATCTAATAAAAATTGACACTAATGTAAAACATCTTCTAGCTGGTGTTTGTTAAGCAGGAGGAAACAAAAATATCTGCAATGTGACAGCATGAACAGGCCCTCGAAAGAGCCTCTGTATCTGGACCATGCATTCTAATTTTACAGAAGAAAACTAAAATTAAGAAAAAGAACTGCTATAACATGTTCTATAATCAAAGCTGAGCTGCACATAAGTGTTTAACAGCAGTACATTAAAAAAAAAAAAGCCTCATTGTACTGTGGGAAAGTTACTTTTTGATCACTGAGTGTTTCTTTGAGTGGTTTTAATAGAATCCAGAGTTCTGAAATACTGTGATCCTAGTGCCATAGAATTTTGCAAAAGGGAAATAGGAAAAAAACGTGCTGAGATTAAAGTTTATAATCTCAGTTACAGCAGTAAAAGTAGAGCAGAAAATTCTGAAAACAAATTTCTTCAAATAAATTTAATGTTTGATGATAAATATAATAAGGTACTTGTCTGATCCTGGTCTGCATGTCTTGGTGCCTACTGTCATGTATTTCCCATTCAAACCCTACTGAGTATCATATCATGAGTTATAAGAGGTTTAATGTAGATAGACAGCTTAGCGAGAATGAGGAATGACTCTGATAAGCACTGTAATTGTTTACTATTGCAAGTGTTTAACCATATAAAAAATAAGTAATATGTTGGTTTTTACTAGATTCTTGAACCTCGCTTCAATGGTGACACACTAGCAATGCTCCTGAATATTCCGCCTCAAAAGACCCTTCTGCGACGCCACTTAACAACTAATTTTAATGTATTAATTGGACCAGAGGCACAACAAGAAAAAAGAGAAATAATGGAGTCAACAGCACACACACCTCTGACCACCACTGCCAAAGTTCGAGTACGTACTGCTTTCAAAAAGGCAACATTTCAAACTTCCTCTTCCCTGTATTATAAGGGACAAACATGGTCAGGTAGAGGTCAGTTGTAGGAGTGCTACATTTTCCTTAATTTCAGATACCAAAGCATTTAATTCGTATTTGTTTAAGTTGGCTTCTGAAATAAGCATGTGATCTCTTCTGTCTTTAATTAGAAGGAATGCTAAATGTATTTAAAAATCAAGTATAACTCCCAATCGGAAAACAAGCTTATTTCATACAGAATACACATACTTTCAGGACTAGAGTATAGCAGTAAATCAAAAAAGGAGAGGATTTTGAATGTTGGAAGGACCACCTTATTTTTCTTATTTAAAACTTGTCATCTTCTTATCCTAGCCAAAGAAACTTGGATTTTCCCATTTTGGAAACTTAAGAAAAAAGAAATTTGATGAATCAACAGACTACATCTGTCCTATGGATGCAAACCCAGCTGCTGCGAATGGTACTCAGAAAAACTATGGTGGATACAAAGGACTTAGTCCGTTCACTGATAGGGAACTGGATCAGGTGGGACAGACAGACTGATGCCATTCTCATCTCATCCTCTCCATGCATTCCAAAGCTTGCAAATAACCAAATGTTGGCATGTAACAAAATACTTGCTACATCAGCATGAACTCATTGAGAAAGTATTGACTATGGACACTAGAAAGGGTTCTATACCTAAGACTGTCAGATGTTTTTTTTTAATCAACATCATCATAAATTCATCCATCTTCCAGCCCTTTTTCAGGAATGTAACACCTTTACACTATGAAGATTTGATGTATTTTGACTATTAAGGTGGAGGTTGCAGTAAACACAAGACTTTCGTACTTCTAGCTTTCATAACCTGAGTATGCACACTACTTCTTTCATTATCTTTGTGGGTGGTTTTTAATGTAATAAATTTATTTGTACTAATTTTTACAAAGCTATCAAGTTAAATATTAAAGTAAAACTGGATTGTATATTTTTAACAGACATTAATCAAAGGATCCAACTGGACTTTTTCTTTCATTATGTACAGTGGGGAGTAGCTATGCTTAGACAGTATATGTGAAAACAATACACCAGTAGTGAACAATATTATTAATAAATGAATACTTAAACAATTCACTTTTGTTATGTAGTAGTGAACTGTGTCTAGACATCATACAGACAAATAATGAAGGCTAAAAAACATCAAATTTTTTTCAACTTTGCCTTTGTGTAAAGGGATATAAACCCTGAAAAATGGAGAAAGTGGAGCCTTGTGTGTCGCCAAAGTTCACACAAGAGCCAGACAGAGGCAGCCAGGATAAACTGTCCTGTCTCTAGTGGCTTTAAGAGAGATAAAACATTTTAAGCCTAATAAGAGGTCACAAAATTGAAAAAACTAACTGTGAAAGTGGAGGTTTTTTCATTTGCATGGTGTACTACATCTAACATCTAACTTGTGTTCATTGTCTAACCATTGGCTTTTTCAATGTGTACCTTAGCAAAATCAAGTATTGTTCCTAAGCAGGACCAAAACCAAATCTTGACCATAATTTAGTATGGATGTCCACTTGCACAGTTAAGAGTTCCAAGTGAATGCATTAACTTTGAGCCAACAGCTTACGCTATGCAGTTGTTCCAGCGTTACTTTTGTAAATGAATTTTTCTCTAGGAGCATGGTTTTTCAATTAAGCATGACTTCTGAGCATGTGTTATGCAGTGAAATCTCAATGCTATAGAGCTGGTAACCTTTTTAGGTAGGAATAGGTAGGATTGGATCAAGAAGGACTCCTACCTCTTGCCTGTGGAAGAAGACTACCAGAAGTATAGAAAGTGTTAGGTTGTCAGGAAAATACTACCCTTCACTGATAGTATCAATGAATTACAGATCAAAGTTCATGGAATCAATCCTTCCTAATTAGAATTCATTCATCCTATTGTTAAATGAATTTTCACATTCCTTATAGCATGGAGGCATTTTGTTAATGTGCAGAAATTGGAGATTTTACAAGTACTGATCCTGATTTGAGACTTCAAACCAAGAGAGTACCACAACTTCTTTGGGAGATATCTGTGCCTGGACAAATGATGCATGTACAGTGAATAAAATTGGTTATACTGTCTGATTTGAACTAGTTCCTGAATACTTTTACAGATGGAACATTCAGAAGGAACAGTAATGCAAATAGGGGCTCTTTCTCAAGGCATAAGCCATCTTACGGTATGTACTAATCTCACTCTTTTTTTAAAATCACAAATCTACTCTGCTAGAATTTGGTGAACCTTGGTCATTGCTGGTGGTAGTTAGGAATAACCCTGTCAACTATTCTTGTTAAACACTGTCTTGCAGCCTGGTTGGGAATTCACAGGCAAAGAAAACCAACAAAACCCTGCTTTTAAATTGCACTAGAAATTAAGTTTCACTTAGACCTATTTCAAGTTTCCATGAACTCTGCTATCTCTTTGATTCAATGACAGATATACATCCCCTTAGGCTTTGCAAGTAACCACCATCAAATGCTTCAGTCACAGCAAAGTCTAGCAAAGAGATACAGACTGGAAAATTTACATGAGCTAAGAAGTCCATGGAAAACAAAACAAAAACAAAAAAAATCACTGTGTTAATTCACTGTTAATTTAATTTAAAAAAAAAATAATAAAAGACTGACTGAAATGTATAATGAAGAATTATATAACCTAGTTGAATCACATGCCACACAAAATCTCTGTCAGAATTTTCTCAAGCAGATTATTTAAAGCTGCATTCAAGACATTCCTTTTAATTCTATGTGGCTCTAACCCCCTCTGTTGTGAATGTGATCTCATTACAGTTGGACTTTTTCAGCTGTAGGCCTCTAACTCAATATGCTTACTCATTCATGTCTTGCATTTCTTTCAGACAATGCTAAGCCAAGATGAAATGCTGAATGACAGCAGGTTTTTAACACCTACCTTTGAAGACTGGAGATGATAGTTCAACCTGACCAAGAACACTTAATACCTCATGCCTGTCCAGAGGGGTGGCCGGGAGAAGCTCAATGCTGTGCTGCAGAAAAGCTTTACCCCTTCTTTGCCAATGAGACTTTCTGCATAGCATCTAATATTGTCAGTGTAGCAACACATTACAGGCAACCCTCCTCTACCCTCTTTTCCATATTTCCTAATGTGAAATAGGTGTTGAGAGAGAAGTGTCACTTGTATCCAGGGTCTGGAAAGCCAAGACTGGCAACATGTTTTGCCCTTTTATTCAATTAACTTTTACATGGTATGTTTATGTACCATTAGATGAAAGATCTTTTGTAACTTTTTATAATTATCTTGTAATGCAGGAATCATTAATATTCTATAGTACCATATGGACTAATCAGAGACACTTAGAAATTCAGGTGGATGCTGCAATGGTAATGGCTCACCAACTACTACTGCAATCTTGCCAGAGACTCTTTCCCATAAAAATCTTTTAATCTCTCATCCCTTACATTAGCACATATCCTGCCCTCTTTTTCTCTAAGTGCAGTGTAGAATGGGGGAAAAATGTAAGATTATACTATCTGTGAAGCCCAGGATTTTATCAGGAGGATGACAATCAAAATGGCATGTTCACAAATCTTTACCTAACTCAAAAAGATGCTGAACAACTGCAGCAGTAAATGTAACTTTGAGGTGACCAGAAAAACTGATGTTTCATTTACAGTGATTTGTATTTTTTTTTTATTGTGTGATTTTTACATGTGCACTAAGATATTCACAATCAAGGAACAATCATAACACTTAACTAATTAAAATGTAACTTTAAGAATGGTGTTCGCTGTGCTCTGTAGGGTAAGCACAACAGAATTTCCAGCATGATCCTCTGTTTGGCTTTAAATGACAGTTTTTTAACTAGAACTATTCAATGGGCCCTTTCTGTACACTGACATTTTGTCTAAAATGGTAGTACACAACCATCAGGATGCTCATAAGCCTTCTGAATAGCCACAGTAGCTCAGACAAAGTTTTCTGAATCCTGTACATGGTTGGTCTGAAATATAGTACATGCTCTTGGGAAGAGAGGAATGGTAATAAGCCTGTTTTCTTTTCTCCGATCCACCTAATTAAACATATGGCTGCCAACAGCCCTGAGGACTGGAGATTGCAGTAGAAACACTTCTGTAATATCTGCATGAGAACTGGTGATGCTGTATAAACAATGTTGCTGTGCACTTTCAGTTCTCTTTTCATTCCAGCTACAGCTAGATTTTTCATAGAATACTTAGCCATAGGAAACAAACATTACTAAGGAACATGTGACCGAGGACATTAGGCAAGTACCATAATGAAACACCTGACAAAACAGAACTGTTGCTATTCTACCGATCTAGATAGCACTGTAACAGAGGGAAATAGGGACTTTCACTACAGCCTTGAGGGGCTGTTTAAGGCTGAATGTGTTTCTTTTACAGCAGCAATTACTTGTGTTGACATACACCTCTCCTGTATTAACAAGGTATTAACAAGATATCTTAGTGAAGAGGAAAACAGTAAGAAATGGAAAACTGCTCAATTGTGAGGAAAAGCTTTAGTACGGATATGGATGGTTTTGCACTACTCTCTCCTTGCTGGCTGCAGTGTGTTGACTGGCATTATTCATGTAGCCTGAGGGCAGGTCACTCCTGGCCACAACCCTCCCAAATAAAGGGGAAGTTACAGATATCCAGAGTATGCAGCAAGGGCTCTTTGAGAGCTATCAGTGGCGCTTTCTAAAGATGACCTATTCTAGCCCTCACTCCATGAGGTACCCTGCACTGTCAAATTTTAGAAGCTAAACACAATTTTATTGTCCAAAATGGTAAAACAGTAAAACTAAGGTAATTTTTTTTTTCAGTCACTGAACAATGAAATATTGATGGAAAATCCAAAGGAATGAGAAGTCAGTCTACACTAAAAATAATAAAAGGTATGAAGTGTATCAGTCAAGTACATCTACAAACCGGCAACACAATCAACACTACTAATCAGGTCATGTACTAGGGCATTTGAAATACTTTGTCAGGTTAATTAGCCAGCAGACTTACTACAACACTACAAATAGGATAAGCTGCTCTAACAGAGGCATCTTTAGTATCACTGAGATATTCCAAGCAGATTTTCAGATTTCTTTTGATGATGTATTTATAACTCCATGTGTTGTGCAAACTTGGATGTGAATAGTCAATCTACAAAATTACTGATTTAATATATATTAGTAAGAAATCCTAATTGGCATAGCTCAGGCATAAATGCTTATTTTTTTGACTGTTATGAATAAATTCTGAATGTTCCTCCATCTCTTGCTGACTGTGGAATGATTCTAACACAAATATGTGTCGTTGATCTCTCATCAGGGACAGAATCTTAGTCCAAATTCCAGTGTCTGTCTTTGCATTATTGCTACAAACGTAACTGAAATACAAACTCCCTATGTCAATTTTTTAACAAGTAAATTCCTTTAGTTGAATAAAAACATTTAGTATTCATTAGCATCTGAAGAAACTAGTGCTTTGGCTCAGGGATTTGTCAGAACCTAAAACAAATGCAGTGTAAACTAACTCCTGGAAATGAGTGTGCAGTACTTCAGACACTGAAGACTAAGAATTAAATGCTGTATGGTAAAGTCACCGAGATGAGGCTGGGTTTAAGATGCACTCGGCATTGCTTACAACAGGAAGTAAGAACCCATGTTTTTTCACAAGCAAATTAAATTTGTGAAACTGCCAAACAGCAAGCACTACACTTAGTGAATGACATTCAAATAATGTAACATCACTGGATATTTACATCTGTATTATGTAAGCCAGAGCTTCTGTATACAGTTGGCAGTGATTGTTTAGCTAATGTTGTTAGAAGACAGCATGAGGTTGTGTAATCCTCCTGAGTAAATTTCACACTAAGGAGAATATCTGTTACAGTAATAAGCAATTTGCCTATTGCAATGTTACCTGAATTCTGTTCACTTTTTCAATAGCTTACTTAGACTTCTTTCTTAGTCCCCAGTAAAGGACTGGGGACTAAAAAAGGAACTGGCTGATGTAGTTGCCAGGCCACTCGCCATGATATTTCAAAAATCGTGGCAGTCAGGAGAAGTCCCTGTGGACTGGAAGAAAGGAAACATCATGTCCATTTTTAAAAAGGGTAGAAAAGAAGACCCCCGAGAACTATCAACCTATCAGCCTCACCTCTGTGCCTGGGAAGATCATGGAACAGATCCTTCTCGATGCCATGCTTGAGCACATGGAGGACACCGAATTGATTCGGGACAGCCAGCATGGCTTTACTAGGGGCAGGTCCTGCATGACCAACCTAGTGGCCTTCTATGACAGAGTTACTGTGTCGGTAGATAGAGTAACTATCTAGATATCTATCTAGATAGATAGATCACCTGTGGACGTGATCTACCTGGACTTCTGCAAGGCCTTTGACACGGTCCCCCACAACATCCTAATTGACAAATTGAAGAGATACGGATTTGATGGGTGGACTGTTCAGTGGATAAGGAACTGGCTGGATGGTCACATCCAGAGGGTGGTGGTCAATGGCCCAAAGTCCAGCTAGAGAGCAGTCACAAGTGATGTCCCTCAAGGGTCCATGCTGGGACCAATACTGTTTAACAGTTTTATCAAGGATATAGACAGGGAGATTGAATGCACCATTACCAAGTTTGCAGATGACACCAAGCTGTGTGGTGGTGGAGGGAAAGGACATTATCCAGAGGGACCTGGATTGGATGGAGAGGTGGGCCTAGATGAAGCTCATGAGATTCAACAAGAGCAAGTGCAGGGTTTTGCACCTGGGCCGGAACAATCCTCACTATCAGTACAGACTGGGGGAAGAGGTGCTGGAAAGTAGCACTGAAGAAAGGGACTTGGGAGTACTGATAGACAAGAGGCTGGACATGAGCAGGCAGTGTGCACTTGCAGCCCAGAAGGCCAATCACATCCTGGGCTCCATCAAAAAAGTGTTGACAGCAGATCCAGAGAGGTGATTCTGCTGCTTTGCTCTGCTCTGGTGAGACCCCACCTGGAGTACTGTGTGCAGGTTTGGAGCCCTCAATATAGGAAGGATATGGACCTGTTGGAGAGGGTACAGAGGGCCACGAAGATGATCAAAGGGCTGGAGCACCTCTGCTATGAGGATAGGCCTAGGAAACTGGGGCTGTTCAGCCTGGAGAAGAGGAGGCTCCGGGGAGACCTAATCGCAGCCTTTCAATATCTAAAGGGGGCCTACAGGAAGGCTGGGGAGGGGCTGTTCACAAAGGCCTGCTGCAATAGGATGAGGGGCAATGGACTTAAGTTGGAGAAGGGTAGATTTAAGTTGAATTAGAAAAAATTTCTTTACTCTGAGGGTGGTAGAACACTGGAACAGTTTGCCCAGGGAGGTGGTTGAGGCCCCTCCCCTGGAGATATTCAAGGCAAAGCTCAACAAAGCCCTGGGCAACTTGGTCTAGTTGGGGGTGTCCCTGCAACTGCGGGGAGGTCAGACTAGATGACCTTTTGGAGGTCCCTTCCAGCCTGGATGAGTCTATGATTCTAAAGGGCTGTAAAATAGCATTTTAAAAAAATAAACAACCACCCAAAAACTGTTCTTTTTTCTCTCCTTCCCCCAGGAGATACTAAATGTATTACCTATAGGGCACTGTCAAATAATCCTAGTCTAGTTTTATAGTCCTCTCCCAAATTCCACATCCATATTAACAACCGAGTGGTTTTTTTTCTCTGTCCTACTTCTGCAATTACACTGATTTTTTTTTCCTCAGAATTGCCATTTTGTACTAACTTATGAGGTTAGACTAGGTTACTTCTGCAAAATTCCAGATGATCTCTCAACATCTTAGTATTAAAACATGCAAAGGTAATTATGAAGTTATGAACTACAGAAATTACATTATGCAGTTCAAAAACACACACAAGAAATACTGCACAGTTATATACCAGTTGTTTCTGTAGTAAAATATGCAGTACATACTTACGAAAAAGTATGACATCAGATGACATCAGTAAGAAAATATACTGCTCTTGGCATAGCTGAGTTTGTCCAGGTTGGGCTGACATGCAAACTGAATCATAGGTGGTGGCCCACACATGAGAATGAGTGTCTCACTGCTGGGAGAAGGGAGGTGGTTTTTAATCATGTCTGCAGAGACAAAGCCAGAACTGTACTTCCAATCTGAAACAAAGAAATTAAACTATTAATTTGAATCTCTGCACAGCCTGAAGCCTTTTTAAACTGCATATGTTGTACTCACAAAGCAGCTGAAGAATCAGGTAAGTTATGCCACCATCACTGCAAGCAAAGAGAGAGCTAAAGCTGTCGCAAGCTCAAACCTAATGTTCCCCTTTGATAGGGACAACAAACATGTATAACAAGGAATTGATTGATTGCTAGGGGTTTATAATGTCTTTCAAACATTTAAAAGAAATCAGATGGCAGGTAGGAATATACAGGTAGAGTAAATCAGCTTTTCCAATGAAGGGAGGTCACTCAGGCAGTTATGGTAGGAGAGGTATTGAGATCTGTGCCATCCAACACATTAAAAAAAAAAAAAAAGGAAAAGAGATTGAGTGGTAAGGTGACAGTTTGATGTTGCCAGAAGTTCTGCCATGTTGTTAACTGGTTAAAAAGAAAAGAGAGAGGAAAGAAATGCCAGAAGATTTCAAGCAGTAATATATTGGGAGTAAGATATTGGGGTTATGAAAACAGCAGCGGTCAAAAGGCACACAAAAATATAATAAAGTATTAGGAAAGGAAAAGGGAACAACACATCAAGTTGAAAATACAGCCTTTGCCTGCATCTTGACTACTGCTCTTCAATTCTGATACAGTCAGCTCATAAAAGGACACATCAGAGCCGGAAAAGGTTGAGAGAACAAGAATGAGCAAAGGTATGTAATGACTGCTATGTGGGGAATAGCAGCAATCTTTAGAAGAGATAGGGCAGCAGGTAAAATTAGTAACATGAAAACAGTTGGTAGGCACCTATTCATGTTCTCTTCCACCACAAAAATTAATAGGCAAATGCAAACCAGAGGAAGTCATTCTTCACACAAAACTGCTAATCCTGTGTCACTAAGACTGCCCAAAAAGAGTCATTTCATACTGAAGTAGTCCACTGATCTGTTACTGCATCTGTAGAGACACATTTGACTCAGAACTGAAAAACACTAAAGACTGGAAGAGTATCAAGGCCTGCTGATAACTCTGGCCATCTACTCCTGGCTATTGCTGACGACAGGTACAGAACTTTGATCTGACTCACTTTGGCTCTTACATCTGTTAAATAAAAGCTCAGATCCTTACAACATCAGCAAACACAAATAGCCAGGTTTCAAAGGGGATTCAGCCTCTCCCTCCATTTCTGATTCAGTGCTACACCAGACTACATTCAATGCCCAATCTGTTTATGTGGCAGCTGTTTTACCAGAATCTAACCTAGAGCTGCTGCAGATCAAAGACACGCGTGTACTGTTCATAAGTATTAAGCAATTTAATGCCAACAAAATGCTAATACAACCTGATTGGAACATCGCTCAAAACAGAACTCTAATTTTTGCTGAAAAGTCCAAAAAGATGGCATATCCTGAAATACATCAAAAGATCCACTGCATGCATCTGACCCAACTGGCATTTAGTATTAGTTCACACTTTCTAAAACCCATCTGCTTTAGAACACTTTTCAAAACAGGTGTTGTGGTAAGGCTTGCTGCTGAGGGGCAACAGAACTTGGTATTATTCTAAAGGCCACTCGAACAAGAGTGAAACTCTGACTGTTGTACAGTAACAAGCAAAAGTGTTTCCATCGTGTACCAGTAGCCTACCTTGTGGAGGTCTGTCCAGTGTATACCAAAGTTTGAACTGATCAGGATGCTTCTTAGCAATGTCCTCTAGCTCAGCTCTCAGTAATATATCTTTTTCTGTCTGCAAAACAAGACCACTGTTTAGCTCCAAACCGTCTCAAGATGCCCTCTAGTTTCAGTTCATCTGACATTCAGCAAAACAAATCCAATGATAACTTGTTCAAACTAAGAAAGATTCCCCTCCCCCCCATATAATACACTATTATAATGATAGGCTTCTGTAAATTCAAGTTAAGAACAACAAACTATGAGACTTTACAGCCATTTAAACACTGTCTTAAAGATGGCAATTTGAACAATTTTTTAATCACAATTAGGTCGATTTGTCTCTGCCTCTGACAAATATGGTCTTGTACCTGCATGGTGAAGGTCAAACAGGTTAACAGAACAAAATACTGTTTCCTTGAAATCAGTGAAGGAGTAAAATGAGTATAGGGATCAGAATCTGTTCTCACTATTTATTCCCTAATATAGGAATTAGGAAGTACAAGTAAAGCTATGAGGAGCCATCTTTAAAACAAATAAAAGATCATGGGAACTATGACGGTGCCACAGAAGTATTTATAAAGAGCCTTATGGATAATTTTTTTTATACAGTTGCTCCTTAAACTGTTTTAACCCAAGACAACTTAATAAGGGCTTACATAATATCCATTTCCTGCCCCTCCCTGTAAGGATCACTTTTAAATCTCTCAGATAATATTTTCTTACAAATGGTAGGAGGAAAATTCAAACCCAAAGACACTGGAAAAGTATGAAACACAAAGAGCAGGGTCAATGTCTCATCAGTTCACAAAGGTCTGAGGCCAGCAAAAAAAAAGTAGGCGATGAAAAACAAAAAGAGATGAATCATTATACTCACCTGATTTGCAAAAAGAAGGTAGCATTTTGTGGAGTCCTTAGGATCATTTGTGATACGACGAATCAGCTGCAACATAGGAGTTATTCCTGTTAAAAAATAAAGTGGTTAAAAGAATGGGTATTTCTTTCCGTGACTGCAGTTTCAATATTAATGCCACATCCCTTCAGTCTTCAGTGGAGCTTAGTTTGCACAGAGCTACATACTTCTGAATTTCCAATCCATATGAAATGCAAGGGTTGGGGTTTTCTCATAATACAAATCATTCCACACAAAACAAAAACCATAAGACTTGGATCTGAGGCTTTCCTCTTCAGCATTCTTTATCACATACAGTAGTTTTACCCTCAAGACATTCTCCTGAAGTATTTTTTGTCATTGAGAATGAAGCTCAGAGAGATGAAGTGACTTCTCTGAGGTCACACAGTAGATCAAGATTAAAACTCTCAGGTTGCAAGCTCCTGGGACTGAGCTCAAGCCACTGAAAAGCCTCAGGTTGCCAAATGCTCATGAGAAGAAATACAGGCATAAGAGAGATGCTACTACAGTAGAGTGTTTCATACTCCTCACATGCATCCATAAAGACATCTTCATTCTCTAGATGTTCCATATGATGACAATAGTTTTACCTGTTCCTCCCGCTATCATTCCAAGATGCTTCGCAAACTTTTTCTCTGCGTCGGACTTCTTATGAGGCTTGATAAGAAAGGTACCTAGAAGAAATATTCAAAACTTATGGGTGTGTTAACAACAAATATGGAGACAAATTCCATAGGAATAAATTACTACAGCCTACCAATTAATTAAAACAGATTTTCTGGAAATGCTAAATGGACTCAGCATAGCATTGAGCACAGAGTAGAAACTTCTTTGTCTCTGTAAACTCCAATCCTAGCTTTGAACAACTGACTCCTTTACCTGCTACCCAGTATAGTTTAAAATAAAATCAAGGATTCACACATCACTGCCTAGAATGCAACTTGGCAACTGTGAACGTTAGCGGCAGCTAATGGTAACCACAGTCCCTACCTACAGAGAAGGTGGTTTCTTAGGCCATCTTCATCATCCTCACTTGCACCACATGTCTAGCCAGTTGTGTGCATCTGCATTCAACGGAGTTGTAATTAAACCAGCATCAAGCAAGAACCCCTACAAGGATTAGAATCAGGAATGTTGGGGCCTTGCATATTTGTATCAAGCACTCCATTATTGTAATGAGTTTCCAGTTAGTGACATTCCCATGACACTCACAGACAGATAGGTGACTGTTTCAGTGTCTTGTGATGAAAAGACCTCAAGAGATTTCTGCTCCACACCTGCTAATACCATTGTTTCAGAACTGTCACAGAACTGTCACAGTTTGTAATTGAATTAACCTCCAAGAACCAAGCCAAATGAAAAGCCCATGAAAAATAATCTATATGAAAAGCACTTGACATACGCCAAAGAGATCTGTAACTAGTAACAAGCTTTCCTAGCTACTACTCTTTATAGCAGCCAAAGCAGAGCATAAAGGAACATTTGTAAAACACACGTTGCTTGTTTCCTCCGAGATACAACAGCTTCATCAGTACATTACTAATCATAAAAGGTCACGATTCAGAGAAGTGCTGAGTACTTATCTCACTGAGATGAGAGTAAAGCGCACAGTCCCCCTTAGTCAAGATCAGTGCAAAATCTTTTGCTTGCATCTTAAAAGAGGATTACTTCTCTGTACTTACTTCCTCTCAGTCAATTCAGACCTGGTTTAATCACGAAATGGAGCTGGATTTCAGTAACAACACTGAAACTCTCAGAGGGCATTTTAGGCCACAATCTCCCTTGTTTAAGAAGCATCTGGAACACATCCCCCCATATGTACAGCTGAGGCATTATATACAGTGCAGCCTTCTCAGTAATATAATGCAATAATGATTTTTTTCAGATTTAATTATATAGCCCCACAAATTACACAACAACCAGCTATTCCTCACATAAATTAAACACAAAGTACTCTTTTCCACCATATTAACTCTGATGATCTCTTGTTCAGACCAGGAAAGGTGGATTTTTCTCTTTTCTACTTTTTAAAAAAAGATTCTCTATGAAGCTGACAAGTTTTAAAAACACCTCTGAAAATAACCAATACAGGTTCGACCTTTTTTGCTCTCCCACCTTCGCATCACAGTACCTGCCCCCTTATAGACAAGGAGTCCATTTGGCCCTCTGAAATCAATAGTATCTCCAATCTTCATGTCATTTAGGTACTGGGACATCTTCCCACCTTCTGGAAACTTAGGATTCACATTTTTGTGGTAGACCTGTAAAAACAATAATTAGTAAGACATCAACTACTAGCTTTCCTCCAAACAATATTACAAACCGTATAACACAATATGGGAGGACTGAAATTTAGCATCTGAGAAAGAAATTGAGACAATTCTTTGCTCTTAGTTATCTGATGTGTCTTGCAACAGAAAGCAGCTAAAGGAAGTAAAGTGTTCTCTCATGGACATGTTCCTATGCTCTTGTCCTATACTCTCTGCCAACAGCCAAGCTCACAGGAATAGGCAACAGGCAGATTATGTACTGGTGCCCTCATTAAACGATCCCTCCAGCAAGAACCTTATGTCACCCTGTTTTTGTAATCACTCCTTCTGAAAATAGCATTCTTGCATCAAGACTTTCAAGACTTTCCCAAAGACTTCAGCAAACATGATAGCTTTTTCACTTTTAAGCGCCTAAGTATAAAGCAGTTAGTGACAATTCACCATACTTGTAACATGAAGAACAGAGCATGGAAAAAAGGGCCAGAATTTTGCCTAAGGACAAACTCCTTCACAGAAAAGGATTAGCAGATCCAGAAGTTCTGAGTTCAAATCACCCTGCATTCTTTAGCTTAAAGGATTTCAGGATTTCCCTTGTTTCTGTATCAATAAACACATTAGCACAACTTCTGATGCTTACAGATGTATAATGGCAATCTGTAGCATCACCAAAGATAGCAGTTCTTATTGACTTGTTTCCTACTTAGAGCTACTAGCAGTAAGCACTAGTAGCAGCACAGGCAATATGAGGTAGAGCAACTGCTATTCGTGTGCTATCAAACAAGAGACACTAGGGACGTTCCTAGTGTCAAAGCAGCACTGTCAAAGAAGTGAATCTCTTCTCCGTCTTCCCTACTCTGCTATTTCTCAGTAACATACTGCAAAGACACAGGATACAACTTATATTCCACAAGAAATAGTGGAATGAATCGTTTGCCATGTAGTCATTCTATTTAGAAGGAGATCAATCAAAATAAAATCCATATTTCACTAAAATGCAGTGCTTTCCTTCCTTCCAGTTGTCAATTTATCTGTGTTAAAGGAAACCAAAATTTACCTTTATAATTAAATCAACATAACCTTTTGTCTCATCACTGGAAACTGGGGTGTAGGCTCGAATCACCAGATTACCATCGATTTTTGCAGAAAGATAAACATGTTGGCCTAGGGAGAAAGAATTACAATCTGATTATTTATGTTTTCATTCCTGGAAGATAATACAAGTGAGAAAATCAGACAGCACAACAAGAAAAGATGGAGAAGATCTTTACTGTATAAATGCTGTATAAAACATCTGGCCTCCTTTTTTCAGGAAAAATTTCTGCAGCAGATGTAACTGAGGAGAGCTGGTACACTACAGACTCAATAATAAGATAAGAGGAAAGGAGGAAATTTATAGTAAAATAGTGATACAGAGAGTTTGCTGTTAAAGTACTCTCTGTATTTTGTGTTCTGCTGTTCTCATATTCACAGAATCACAGAATGGTAGGGGTTGGAAGGCACATGTCAAAGCAGATTCACCTAGAGCAGGTTGGACAGGTATGCATCCAGGCAGGTTTTGCATATCTCCAGAGGAGCAGATTCTACAACCTCTCTCTTGGCAGCCTGTTCCAGTGCTCTGGCACCCTCAAAATAAAGTTTTCCTTACTTTCAAATGGAATTTCCTGTCTTCCAGTTTGTGCCTGTATCCTCTTGTAATTATGAAGTGGAAGTAAGGATACAGGAGTTCACACAGGCAAAGAAGTAGGCGTTACAGTTAATAGCAGTGATCTCTCAGAGAAAATTCCCAGAGATTCTGCACCAAAACATCAAGAACAAAGTGTTGGGCTATATTCCTTCTCCATGATTCCTGCCTCTGTACCGCTGGAGCTTCCACAGCACTGGACACTGCTATGTACAGAGAGCTCTTTACCCAACCTAATGCTCCAAGAGGCAGACTCTAAAAAACACCCATTTCTGCTGATTAAAAGAACTGAAACCCCTTGCTAAGAGTAGCCTCCTCAGCTAGACAGTACTAATTGAGAGAGTTGTATGGAAAAAACAAGAAGAAGGAACAGTGCTGGCAGAAAACACTTTTATTTTTAGCAAAATAATCCTGGTAAAATGCAGAAAGCTGGAATCTCCCAGGAAGAAATCTGGCCTGATCTTGGTCCTAAATTCTTAAGAATAAAATCTGGATAAACACAAGCACTGCATGGTACGTCTCAATTTGTTTATCATTTGTCCAGTTAATATGGACAGTTCAATTATACTTTCCCATACAACCCAGAAGAGAATTTGAAGAAAGACTGCTGCCCTCAACATACAAGCATGCAAGAAGGATGTGCTCTCAGCATGGGATGAGAAAGACCCTGACACTTGCCACACAGCACAGGAAACTGCAAAACACAGTACAGAACAGAGCAAACTCTGCCACATCTGCAGATCAGAAAGGGAGACTTTCCCCTGCATAGATTACCATTGATTCAAGGTCCAAGGTTCAATGCCATCAGTTTTGCAGGGTACAGGAAAGAAGACTCTGCCAATCCTAGTCTGAAATGAACTCCATGGTACAAAAACCAAGACAAAGTTGCATGCATGTGTGTGTAAATCAAAGGTCAGTGCAAGCACAGAAAAAGCTCTGAATATTTCAACATCTTCTATATACAGTGGTTATAATTTCTGCTTTGTTCTGGACAGACTAGTTACAAGCTTCCCAGGCAGAAGAGTTGCTCTCTTTGTCCTTTACAAGTACAACCCTATTCACCAAAAGGATGAGGGCAGCTGACAATAAACTGAGGGCACCAGATAGAAGTAGAATGCAAATAAAAAATATTAAAAGGCTTTGACAGGTACCATGCTTGCTTATGTCCTGTCTGGTGATGATTTCATCAGATTCAGTTGTTTCACTGTTCATGTTCTAAATTACACCATGCAATTTAACGGAAGCCAAACAGAGCACACACAAAAGATCAGAAATACAACCCTTCGGGAAACCTAACATTCAGATGCAGCTTTTAACTCCTTGCTTTGCTGAGCTTTAAATTTCCAGTCAATCAGAAGTCCAGGAACTATGAGTACAGTTATAAATCTCCAAATCAGAAATGTATGCGATGAAGCATTTTGAGTACTTACCTACAGGTAATCCTAATATGTGATCTGATGAAGGTAGCCCAAATCGGAATTTCTTAGTATCGTGACTGATTTCCTAAAGAAAACAAAAAACAAAACAAAAAAAAAAAAACCAACCCCAAAACCAGCAAACCAAGCAAAATCAGAAACAGGTCAACATCACCACTGCCTTGAAATTCAAACTCTACTCAACATGATATGCTTTAGTAAACCTGTTCCTTGTTAGCATGCACACCAAATACCTGGCAGGAAAGCAGAAATGGTTTTGAAAAATGAAGTTTACATAGATCAGAAGTTTTAGAAGCAGTTTTTTTTCCTCTTTAATTCCACAAGGAGTGACTTCTGCCTGTCTCTGCAATCCCTGGCGCTTCTTTACATAAAGAAAATCTGGAAACTCTCTATCGCCCAAGGCCAGTGAGCACATTTCGTAATTCACGCCTAAAGATCAGGAAAGACATGGTGCACAGAAGCACAGACTGTTGGGGTTACTTCTTGCCGAGGCACATCGGACAGAAACCAAGGGCGAAACACAGCTCTAAACTTGGACTTAAACATACAAAGAAAGACATGAGCCTACTCTCCTCTTGAAACAACTGTAACACTGTAGTAGAGGCATAAATGCTTTTAAGGATCCTGCTGTACTCTAGGGAAAGATTGCCGTGTGGCTGTGGGGGTCACAGACGCCCTTTGAGGGGTCCGTGCACTTCTCTGGCCCCAAGGCCTGGGGCAGCCCGTGACCCCTCGGACCTCCCCCTGGGCTAAGCGGCCGCAGCGCCTCGGATCCCCCCCAGGCCAAGGGACCAACCGCCCCTCAGACCAGCCCCCCGAACCAACGCCCTCAGACCAGCCCCCCGAACCAACGCCCTCAGATACTCCCGAGCCAAGGGTCCAACCGTCCCCGCCCGCCTGCTCAATGGGCAGCAAAGGGCCGGCACGACCCCCGCAGAGCCGGGACGGGGGAGGGGGGCTCAGACGCGCCAGAGGCCGCCCCGGGCGCTCGGTCACCTCTTTGTCCACCAGCCGCAGCGGGTACTTCGCGAGTGGGTCCCGCAAGGTGACGGGGCCGCTCGCCCTCCGCCCCGTCCTCCCGAGCAGCAGCAGCAGCAGCGCNGGTCAGGGGAAGAGCCAGGCGGTCAGGGGAAGAGCCAGGCGGTCAGGGGAAGAGCCAGGCGGTCAGGGGAAGAGCCAGGCGGTCAGGGGAAGAGCCAGGCGGTCAGGGGAAGAGCCCGCCGCACTCGCACGCCGCCGCCCCCCTCCTCCCTCTCCGGCCCCTCACCACAAGCCCCTCCATGACGGCCGCCCGCAGCTCCCCGGCCGGCAGACACGGCTCCACCTGCGCCCTCTGCCCGCACCGCCCCGCACCGCCCCCTCCGGCCCCGCCTCCTGCCGCCGGGCACGCCTGGGGGGGCCCGCCGGAGCCTGGAGCCAGGACATCCTCCGCACAAGGCGTGTGACACCCTGCTGGCACCCCGCTCCTCTGCCAACCCGGGCTGAAACGGGCTACCCGAGGACAGGAGTTCCCCTCTGCAGTGCCTATCCTGTAAAGCCAAAAGCATCTTTAGGAATGGTTAGTGGCTTCTCAGCTATTTCCCGTGTCCCACGCGCAGATGTCGCTGACGGAGGGGACTGTGGGACCGCTTTCGGGCGAGAAGTCCTGCTCCCGGGATGGGAGCACACCACGGGCCGCTGCAAGCAACCAACCTCACTTTGCACAAAACCGTGGGGTCAAACAGCCACAAAATCCAGTTACCCAGGGTGGACCGCTGGCTATGGTCGGTTTTCCTCCTCTGCGCTCTCCTACCTCAATTTTCATTGCCTCTGCATTCAGCAACAGAACACAGGGCTGAGGGAGTTCTGGTCCAGTCCCAGTTTGTCCAGTTTGCCATGTAAAATAGCGAAGTTCAAGCTCCCTAGGCAGAAGTGGCATGCAACCTTACAACCTAACAATACAAGTTTCACAGGTAAAGACATCCATCATCTTTCATTTTCATACGCAAACACCCTCAAGCCTGCAATTGGTACAACCCTAATGAAAGGCCATGAAGGCCACGCCAGCATTTCAGGGAAGCACTGCGTTGCAATGTTAGTCCCTCCAGCGAGAAGCACTACTCACTGCTTGGATTTGCATTTGTGACTTTCTCTGCAGACAGCGTGTACAGCCCATAGGCTGTGTTGCAAACTGCTGGCAATTGGCCTAAGGAAAGGGGCGGCAAGAAAGCTGAAGTTCAGCTAGTGTGACTGAGGGAATGGGAATTATTTCCTAATTTCTGCCTGATCCCCTGAGCCAAAATTTTACATTGTGACAAGCAGTGCTAACAAAGTATTTAGTATCTGTGCACTTTAATTTACTTTAAAACTAAAAACCAAAACCACAAACTAAAACCAAAACCACATAAGAGACCAAGTATCAGTATTCTCTCTACAGAGTGTGTGACACAACACTGGAAGAGGCTGCCCAGGGAGGTTGTGGAGTCCCCTTCTCCCAAAACCTTCAAGGCCCACCCGGATGCCATCCTGAGTAATATGCTCTAGGCAATCCTTCTTCAGAAGGGGAGTTGGATTAGATGATCTCTAGAGGTTCCTTTCTCTGATAATTCCCTGATTCTGTACCATGAGCACACAGTTTGGGACACACACAAAAAATCAGTTAAAAGAAATACAGGTCCCTGAAGTCCAAGCGTATGCCACAAGGTTCAAAATAGTTTATCTAAAATAAAAGTATGTTCATATCATGCAGACACACCTTTGTCAGGAGGAAGAAAAATAAACTGCTCAATTCGCTCTTCTGAAAGCATGCAAAAAACCAAGTCTAGTCACTTCAGATGAAGAAGTAACAGTCTCTCTGTGCATCTAAGACATGACAGTAAAAAAACTTGCCCTTGTGCCACTTGTGTCCTTAAAAAGTACAAAGGAGAAAAGGCTAGAGGAAAAGAGAAGAAAACTGAGAAGACCACATGAGAATATGGTTCCACAGTACTACCTAAATACTATGATTGTCAGATTTTTTTGGGGTAGACCCACTTTGGAAAGAGAGAGAGAGTCAGGAAATACATGGCATGCATACCTCCAGGCAGAATATATCTAAGGAAGGATATGATGCTGCTGTACTATTGCTCCTCTGGCTTCATCCAGGAGGTCAAGGGAGCANAGAGGCCGCCCCGGGCGCTCGGTCACCTCTTTGTCCACCAGCCGCAGCGGGTACTTCGCGAGTGGGTCCCGCAAGGTGACGGGGCCGCTCGCCCTCCGCCCCGTCCTCCCGAGCAGCAGCAGCAGCAGCGCAGATGCAGCTACCGCGGCGACGGCGGCAGCCACAGGGGCATTCTGCGAGGGGAAGAGCCAGGCGGTCAGGGGAAGAGCCCGCCGCACTCGCACGCCGCCGCCCCCCTCCTCCCTCTCCGGCCCCTCACCACAAGCCCCTCCATGACGGCCGCCCGCAGCTCCCCGGCCGGCAGACACGGCTCCACCTGCGCNGGCGAGAAGTCCTGCTCCCGGGATGGGAGCACACCACGGGCCGCTGCAAGCAACCAACCTCACTTTGCACAAAACCGTGGGGTCAAACAGCCACAAAATCCAGTTACCCAGGGTGGACCGCTGGCTATGGTCGGTTTTCCTCCTCTGCGCTCTCCTACCTCAATTTTCATTGCCTCTGCATTCAGCAACAGAACACAGGGCTGAGGGAGTTCTGGTCCAGTCCCAGTTTGTCCAGTTTGCCATGTAAAATAGCGAAGTTCAAGCTCCCTAGGCAGAAGTGGCATGCAACCTTACAACCTAACAATACAAGTTTCACAGGTAAAGACATCCATCATCTTTCATTTTCATACGCAAACACCCTCAAGCCTGCAATTGGTACAACCCTAATGAAAGGCCATGAAGGCCACGCCAGCATTTCAGGGAAGCACTGCGTTGCAATGTTAGTCCCTCCAGCGAGAAGCACTACTCACTGCTTGGATTTGCATTTGTGACTTTCTCTGCAGACAGCGTGTACAGCCCATAGGCTGTGTTGCAAACTGCTGGCAATTGGCCTAAGGAAAGGGGCGGCAAGAAAGCTGAAGTTCAGCTAGTGTGACTGAGGGAATGGGAATTATTTCCTAATTTCTGCCTGATCCCCTGAGCCAAAATTTTACATTGTGACAAGCAGTGCTAACAAAGTATTTAGTATCTGTGCACTTTAATTTACTTTAAAACTAAAAACCAAAACCACAAACTAAAACCAAAACCACATAAGAGACCAAGTATCAGTATTCTCTCTACAGAGTGTGTGACACAACACTGGAAGAGGCTGCCCAGGGAGGTTGTGGAGTCCCCTTCTCCCAAAACCTTCAAGGCCCACCCGGATGCCATCCTGAGTAATATGCTCTAGGCAATCCTTCTTCAGAAGGGGAGTTGGATTAGATGATCTCTAGAGGTTCCTTTCTCTGATAATTCCCTGATTCTGTACCATGAGCACACAGTTTGGGACACACACAAAAAATCAGTTAAAAGAAATACAGGTCCCTGAAGTCCAAGCGTATGCCACAAGGTTCAAAATAGTTTATCTAAAATAAAAGTATGTTCATATCATGCAGACACACCTTTGTCAGGAGGAAGAAAAATAAACTGCTCAATTCGCTCTTCTGAAAGCATGCAAAAAACCAAGTCTAGTCACTTCAGATGAAGAAGTAACAGTCTCTCTGTGCATCTAAGACATGACAGTAAAAAAACTTGCCCTTGTGCCACTTGTGTCCTTAAAAAGTACAAAGGAGAAAAGGCTAGAGGAAAAGAGAAGAAAACTGAGAAGACCACATGAGAATATGGTTCCACAGTACTACCTAAATACTATGATTGTCAGATTTTTTTGGGGTAGACCCACTTTGGAAAGAGAGAGAGAGTCAGGAAATACATGGCATGCATACCTCCAGGCAGAATATATCTAAGGAAGGATATGATGCTGCTGTACTATTGCTCCTCTGGCTTCATCCAGGAGGTCAAGGGAGCACAAGCAACCAAGAACAGTACAATGCAGTAAGCCACCATGCTCTCCTAAGCTAGAAAGGGAGGAGGTGGCAAAGTAAAAGAATTACAAAGCAAACATTTACAGACATTATGCCACAGATTCAGAGATCAACAATGCTTGTAACATCTTTTGTCAGGATATATAGCCAGAACCCAGATTTCAGATCACAGTTGCTTCCTTTTCCATACTATTGTCAGATATGACTTAACATATACTTTCTATTTTTGGAAGATCTCCCCTTTCCAACAAAAGCTACAAAAATGCTCTAATAACCACTTCTGCATAGGCTATCTAGGTGCATCATCAGCGATGTTGTTGGACTCCCAGAACGTATGTCCATATGCACACACACAGGGCAGGACTACCATTCCAGAGCTAAGAAGGAAGACTTCTAGTCAAAGATGCTCATGTTAACCAAAGGTCAGAACAAGGTATCTTTGGACATAGATACTTATTCTAAATATTTAGCATAGTGCTAATAAGCAATGCAATGAGCTTTCATTTACTTCCATATAACATTACAAAGAAGATATTTTTACTTACATGCCTACTGAAGAAGGTTCATACCCAGATTTTAAGCCCGCAGTGAACCTGAGCCTACCTCAGTAATCAGGTAGGTTACTAGTATACTAACTTTTGACTGTATGGTTCAGGAAAGCCTCAGAATAACTGTTAAGACTCAAAGTGGACTTCATATAAATTTTTAAAAAAAAACTAATTCCATTGCATGAACTTCATTGAAAGTATATTTTTATTTTTTAAAAATCCAATTTCATTTGCATCACAAACCACATTATTGCTAAAAGATACTACTAGTTTACAATAGACTAAAAAGATACAACAAACAAAAGCAAAATGAGACTACTTGTAAAACCAGACTAGGAGAAACACAAAAGGTCAGTATCATGCAGTTAAGCAAAAATCAAATCAAATACAAATAATTGAAGATAGCATTCCTATATATGAAAGGAATTTTTAAATTGATATAAGTTTATTGGCATATAACCACTGCATTCAGTAGGGCTAGCACAGCTGATAACCACCATAGGTCTCCCCCAACCTTTCAGTTTTTCTGAATACGCCTGCTTGATATCCTTCTATTAGATTAATAAGCAGATAAAAAAACTTTACAGGTATTTTAACTCATCTTGTTCCTGTTAAGTGAAACAGAAAAGCTACCAAGCAATTAGACACACCCGTTCCCAGGATTTTTAAACAGATATAATTAGCTAATTGCAAGTTTCACCATAATTGAATACTATCAGACTTCCATCATGAAAAACTGCAAAGTGTATTTTCCCTCCATTGCTCTCCAAAGACCTCTTCAAAGAGTTTATCAAAGATAGAAAAACCATAATCTATCAATAATGTAATACAGCTGTACCTTACACTTAATCTGAATTTGTCCATAGTCCTTCCAGCACAAAGTATTTTCATAGTTTCACAGAAAGTTCGTGCTCCACATTATTTTGTGGGCTTTTGCATGCAACTTTACAGTGAATAGAAGAAACTGGTGAAAAATGTTTACAGTAGTCATTTGGGAATAAAGGTAGAGAGATTGTTTTTTCTTTTCCCCAGCAACAGAATAAAATTGTATCTTTAAAATAAGTTCTAAACTAATGTCTTCAAAAAAACCAGGGTTACTGGCACCAAATGCATATATGGGAAACACATCTGTCAAGATTTTTGCCATTAATCTCAGAAAAAAGGGAAATCCCTTACTTCTTTTATAGTTATTTTCCAGACCATTGAGTCAAAGAAGGATTATACTTGTGTTACCTATTGTACTATCATACTGATCTAGCTTCTAAACACCAAGACTATACATGGAACAGTCTGCCAAGCGAACAGGAGCCTGTCATCACAACCTCTTGTATAAGCAGCCATTTTGACAAAAAACAACCTGCTATTTATAAGTAAGCGTGCTCAGTTTGCAGTGTGTGGATTACACAGTACATCTTTAATTATATCCACAGATTACTTCGGATAGCTGTCAGTTCTTGCATGGTGCCAAAGGCCCTTGGCCTATAACACTTTTCAAATGCTTCTGTTTAAACAACATGCAATTTGTTAAAACAGGAACTGTATTTAAAATACCCTTTTCCCAGCAACTGGATTGTTTCATAACACTAACGACTAGACAATGTTCTTCTGCTCTTCAGTGCCACACTACTCCTGCCACTGCCTAGGTCCTTGCATTGCCAGAGGTAACACTCTCTCTGACCTTAAAGGAAGGATGACTGAGTGCCCCTTCGGTTATTTTACACATGCACTTATTTAATCTCATTTCTGCAGTATTTTTATTTTCTCCAGTACTACATTCAAGGATATATTTGGTTTATGGTGGATTATTTTCCCTCTCTTTCCTTCTAAATTAATAAAGTGTCAGAAGCCTGCAAGTAACTTGTATCTGTTCCCAAGCACATGCATAAAGCTAAAGTCTCGATTTAGGTAAACCAGCTGTAAATTCACCAGGATAAATATCAGCTACTTTGGAATCTGGTCACCAACCATGAACTACCATGTTCTCACCAAATTTTGTTTTCAATGATATTTGTGCTTTGGAAGTGTTTTACAATGTGGTCCATCAGCTCTTGTCACCAAAAGAACTGCTCTTTTGATGGTCACACCATGAAAACGGGAAGATCTACAAAACCAAGAAAAATAAGACAGAATAAACTTTGTAAAGATCATCAACAAAGGAAGACTATAAACTTGTTGAAGTAGACTCAGCTATTACCATGTGTCGGTTCATGCTTCCCTACCTCCTCCCGACCCTGAGAAATGAAGCAGCAAAGCAGCAGTGAGGAACCCACACTCATCAACATGTGAGATGACGTAGAGAAGGGAATAATAATACATCCAGAAGAAATTAAGATTTTCAGAAGTGACTACTGATTTAGATTTGCCTGTTTCTGGGCATTCAACTACAAGTATTTTAAACAGCCAAGATTGCAGGATGTGCTTGACACCCAAACATAAAAATGGCACCCTAGAAAAAAAGCTTGAATTAAGCATCTAGCACGAACAAAAGGATTCATTTAATTGTTTGGGTTTTTTTTTATACATACCACTACTATTAATACTCTGCTTGATCCAGTCTACAAAAACACCAACATTTGTGTATACTCCTGGGTAGCTCTTCCTTCCACATCCCAAGCCCCAGCTAGTGATTCCGTGAAGGGTGTAAAAACCTGAGTCATCTTCTGAAGAACAAACTAATGGGCCACCAGAATCACCCTACACAAGGACAAAGGAATCTTGTTACAAGGTAACATCACTAGTTTTTTTTTTTTAAATATCAGTTCAGCTACAAGAGGTCCCAGCTGCTCAGGCCTTTGGAGGTTTCTGATTTTAAAAGGCAGAGAAAGAAGCAACCTTTGTTTGAGTGAAGTATCCCTTTTTGTTACACAACTAATTAAAATCTTACTATGAAGGAGTCTTTCACAGTAATTTACTTACAGCCAGTTTGCAAGAAAACAGCTCTTAGTGAGGTTTTAACACTCTCCTTTTCAGAACCCATCTGGCCATATCCCAAGTGTTAGAAGGCAAAGGAGATGTGCGCAACTTACTGTGCATGAGTCCTTGCCTTCTTCCAGAGGGAATCCAGCACAGATCATCCGCTGAGTCACTTTACTGGGAAGATTTATGTAATAACTCTGACACGTGTCACGCACCAGGATGGGGACTTCCAGCTGATGCAGTTTTTTCCCCTTTACTCTGTCTTGAAGTAAAAGACATCTCAGAAAACAGTAGAGGCATTAATTAGTGGTTCCAGAAAGAAGCTTTACTCTTCCTCTTTTCAAATGGTTGCAGACTAAATTATCTGATTTCTTTCCTCCCACCAATTCCCCTGCATGTCTAGCTGAGCTAACTAATGTACAGACAAAGTGACATTACAATTACAACATTGAACATAATATTTAAAACATGGCTAGAGCAAAGACTGCATACCTTCTTTGTGTGGACCCCATCCTGTAACAACACACACCCTTGAGGGCTGGACTGTCTCCTCCTTGGCAGGGAGGCACACTGGCCGCACATAGTGGTTGAATTCTAAGGGCTCGGCCAGTTGCAGTAAGGCAATATCAGAGTCCATAGTGGTCTTGTTAAATCTTGGATGTATAATATACTGCTTTACTGACCTTTTCTAGGAAAGCAAAGATATTGACATTTTCTGAATGATGTGGGAATTTGAGTCTTTAAGTAACTTTGGTTTTACAAATTTTCAGGCCATATGAAAGACAGCTTAAGAGGAAGTAATATTTAAAAGCAGCTACTGAAATTACCAGGTTTCTTATACTAACAAGTCAAAATTATGGACATGGGTCAAGGAACATGCAAGAAAACTCAATCTAGCAATCATAGGATCATAGGAAGAGGATTTTGGAAAAACACTTGTCCAATCTGAGCAAAGGGCAAAGTTGTGCCTCAATTATTTCTGTCTTGACAACACTCACTGGGAAATTTAGAGGCAATACACTCCCAACTCACACCTCCTCCAAAATGCTGAGCTTTGGAACTCATTACTGGTGAAGGCACAGGTCTGTGTTGGCACAATTTCTCTGTTTTGTGTAAATGCAGATTAAGGTCATTGTATCAGATTGTTGCATCATGAACAATTTGGGAGATGTAATCACATTAAAAACTATTTTCTATTTTGCAAGATTGATTTATATTATACTATTGAGCAGAATTATAGCTGCTTAATAACAGCTGTCTTACAGCACCTGTTTGTATTCTTGTTCTGTAAGATCATGAAGCCCTGTTACCACCATCCACAAGTCTCTGTATAGTTCCCTAAANAACCTGTGAATCTTAAAACTTCCCCCACCCAAAATAGATACTAGGGTCCTACATACTTCTAGGCTGACAACTCTTGAGGCCCTTAGTCCCAGATAAATCCTTGGAAATCTTCTAGGAAGCATGAAATAATCTCATGATGAGCCAGGCAGTAGGATCTCTCAAACACAGCAAACTGAGAGAAAGGTCACTTTCATAAGGAATGAAGATGCCTGATGCAGAACAAAAGGTCTGCATGGTCCTCATCATCCAGAGACAGTGCTGGCCCCCACATTCTTAATGAAAAAATGGGTGACCTCTAAGACATTAGGATCTATCAAATGATGTAAAGAAATGCAACAGAAACATTTAATTTCACCATTTGTTTTTTTAACCAAACCCTCTCACTACCTGAAAACTTGTCAGAAATCAGTGATGAAATTACTTGTGTAGAATCATTAAGCCAAATGCACAAATTCTGATGTGATGGCAAAGTATAACAGAGAATTCCTCCTAAATATGGCTCTTAAAGTAGTACGTTCAACACAGTGCAACAATGCTCCTGCCATAAAATATTGCAAACTATTATTTAGAAACCTAGAAGCCAAAGTCCACAATCTGGAGAAGCATTTGCATTTCAGATCCCTAGTTTTGTGGGGATAGGGAAGAGAATTAAAGAAACAGCTAATATAGATTTCTAAGGATCTTTAGCATTGGGAGCTTTTGAAAGCTTACCCTCATTTTCAAGTAATTTCAACTTCATTTCAAAACAGACCAGAATACCTAATTATTAGCAAACCTGTGAGGATTTAAAAGAAATCTTAATGTCCCAATGTATGTGAATTTTAAATTTATATGCTTGTCATAAATTTGAACGTCAAAACAAGTGACATCCAGCCTAAGATGTGAATAAAGAAATTGCATTTTAGAAAGTATTTTAAAGAGTCCAAAAGTCACACAGAATATCCTTTTGTCTCTTCTCAATAAAGGCAGAAAAAACTCCATGTAATCTGGTTTAACACATTGATAGGTTCTTAATAAGGGAATGGCATCAGCCCTGTGCAAAAGAAGCCTCCTGAACATCCTCCAAAATCTATAAAAATTCAGTAATGGTTGCTTTTTTAAAAATTTTGGATAGGTTGATTCCATCCAGATGAAAACATGCTCTATAAATGACCCAAACACAAAGAAGTTACCTAAGAGTAAGTGATGGATGACAAGGGACTTTGTTTTTTTTGTCTTCTCTTCTGAAAATTGATCTGAATGAAAACCAAGCCTATAGAAGTAGGCTACTTCCTTAGTAGCCGCTCTAATCCTAACACACAAGTGTGTTATACTCTGTCAGTGTGAGCTACAAGTAGGTGGTAACAGAAACTGTGCCAGCCACCCTGGGCAGAACCACCATACTGCAGACATGCACCATGCAGTCACAGATGTTCCCAGGGAAGGGCTCATCCCAGTGTACTTACCTAGAATTAAAGCAGTGGGCAGCTGTGACAACCCACTCTTTGGCAAGAACTGCTCCTCCACAGATATGTTCATCTGAAATTTGTACACTGACATGCCAAGGCCATGAGTATGGTACAGCTTCTTCACCTCCAATTATCCTACTGAAAATGAACCTGGGCTGATTTGAAGGCATTCCACAAATATCATCTGAAACAGAAAGCACTGATGACTCAAAAAGTCTTTAGAGGTCAAGCTTTGGAGAAGCAAAGAATGGCCAGTTTAAGAGCTACCCCACAACTTCTCAGGCTCCCCCTCTCCTTTTATTTGCCAGATCTTTTAACTTCTCTCATTATAAAGAAGCCAAAAGTTTAGAGATAGCATGAGGAGATGGATCTCAGCAAAACCAGAGCTTCACTAAGATGAAATCAATTGCTTACCTTCAAAAGTTTTAGCCTCAAACCTACAATGAACATGGACTCACCTTGTTCTCCATAAAGTACTTGAAGGGAAAAAGGAAGTTCTAAAATGCTGTTTGTTATTTTCAACTATCCTGTACTCTTTGCAATTATTTTTGCCAAAGCAAATAGCTGTAAACTGACAAGCTGAAATAATGTCATTGCATTGTTGTAAATGACTTTAAAAGGTGAAGGGAAAAAATTAGTTTCTCCTACTCTAAATATAAAGCATAGAAGTGTTACTATTCATATTTTTATTTCCTCAAAATACCTTAATGAAAATTTCTGGGACAACTCAGACTGCATCCATTAAACACCTAGAGAATTACTAAATTATAGTTCAAAAGGTACTACCTATTTTCATGAAGAAGATATAACTTGGGTTGGGTTACCTGTTGTAACCTGTATTTGTTCTTCAGTTATATCCATATCTTCAAATTCTTCACTAGTTGAGTCCAAAGTATCTAAATCTAGCAAGTTAAAATAGTAAATATGTTAGCAGGCATATCAATTGAGTGATACTTTTATTTCAAAATCACTTTTATTTCCTTTATTACAATAGGATAAGGTAGAATAGTAGAAGGGATCTCTGTTATTACATCTTCACATGGTTGTGAAATGTTATTTAAAATGCACCATAATACTCATACAAAACAAAACTTTGAGATTTTGGGGAGATTCATTGTTTCTCTTCACCCACTCAAACAGACCCTTTGTTTAATGCCTCAATAGATTCACAATGCAGTATTTGTACCAAAACAACTTATTAGATGAGAATCTTCTGGGGCAAAAGAACTTTAAAGAGCCCTTTTTGCTTCCCCAAAGAGGCAGTCTCCCAAGGTACCTCTATTACCTTTTACACAAACAAAAGAAATTGTAGCTCTGAATCCTCCAAAGGTTTCTGTTTCATCAGAATGAAAGACAATCAGCATAATAGCAGAAGAGCTTAGAACAGGTGCTGGTAGGGTAAATCCGCAAGATTTGGCTAAAGGGGAGAAAGCAAAGGTTTACTTCAGTTTAACATCTACTTGTTCACCTTTATCTCTTTCAAAAGCAGGTACCCAATATTCTGTGTATTCCAGCTCTCACACAGCAGAGTAAAAGGCAACTATACACAAAAGAAGAGATAAGCAGACTGAGGCTGAAGGACTGTTCTGTTATTCCTGTCAGTCTGTCCTTGTTCAGTAATCATCTCGTAAGAGCAAAGCACCTCTAGCATTTCACAAGACACTGTTGCAGCATTCATCCTCATAGGTTGCCATTACATATAGAACACACTGGAAACTTGGTTTCCCCTTGCTAGTGTTTCAGTACGAGCATCGCTAGTGCTAGTCTAAGTACCAGCATCAAACAAGTGCTAAAATCCATTGGCTGGGACAGGTCTCCCTCTCATTCAATGTAAGGCAAGGGAATCTTCAGCAAGGTAGCAAATATTACATGGATGCTCATCTGCAGTGAAGAACAACCGGACTCTGAAAAGGTGATCTTGCGTGCTTTCTGTGTCTCATCATTAATGTAAAACTGAATTATTTTGTCCTACCCTCTTCTTCATTTACATGAATTCAAAACTGCATTTCATATAAAACTTGTGGGTGCCCTGAGAGTGTTCAAGGCCAGGCTGGATGGGGCTTTGAGCAACACGGTCTAGTAGGAGGTGTCCCTGACCATGGGAGGGGGGTTGGAACTCGATCATCTTTAAGGTCCTTTTTAAATCTAACTATGATCCTATGAACTTAAATACACAAAACTGTTCTGTTCAATGTGGGTTTGCCTCTGTAAGTGGAACAGAAGCAGCAATACCTGCAATTATTTTTTACTGAAACTAGTACCTATAACATCACCCAAGACGCTAGAGGTGAATTCGATTTTAGACTAAAGCAGGGCTAGTCAAAGTCATAGAAGAAATAAATCATCCCCCAAAATATATAAAAGATCAAGTGTCAAACCAATTTCCTCCTCTTTTCTCACATCTTCATAAACAGTCACAGCATCATAAGAGCAATCTTCACTCTCTTCCACTTCAAAAGACTGGTATGTAAGCTTTAAATAAAAAATGAAAAACTCAACCTTGTTAAATTCACACAGAAAAAAGTCAAAGATCTATAATAGGGTCTTCAGTATTCCCAATGATTCATTAGGGTTTGGTTTTTGTGACATTCACACGTCTCACAGATGATACATAACATATGCTAGAGGAATCTGGAACCGGAAAATCCTGTTTTATTATAACCTAGAGAAGAAATCAAAACCTGTCTGGGCTTTTGCAATGGAGAGTGATTACACTTAACTGCATCCAGCAGCATTATTTAAGTTTATGTTACTTGATCTTGCTTATCCTTAGCTGCATAATTTCTTGTTAACTCAATGGTGCCCACTTCCATTCTGTAGGCAAAAGGAGGGCTCATATTATACCTTGATTACATGGTCCTCTGGTGCACAAATAATCCATTGACAGTCTGCCATGTTGCTGTAGTGTTCTGGATAGTGCATAGTTTGTAACACTCCTTCTTCAAAAAGGACAGCTAAGGACTCACAGCCAGAATCTGGAAATCCAGGAAAACAAAAATGGATGCACTGCAATCTCCTATTAAATCATTCACACATACCACACAAAAGTTAAATCCAGAAAAAATCTTGTGATGTTTTCACACAGCTGAGAAAGAGAACAGGACAAAAGCAGCAAGCCAAATCCTGTTTGAAAAGGATGCAAAGAATATTTTTTTTAATCAGTTCCCAGGCAGAAAAGCAATTCAACCCATGACTATAGCATTCCCCTTTGGCTACATGCAGTGCACTGCAGGCACAGGTACCTGTGTGGGGTGATGAAAGAGCAGGACCCAGGCTTGTCAGAACATTTGCCAACTTTCTTTGGACAAAATACAATCAGAGAACATCTTCCTGTTCTATCTTCCTGGGCTATGCAGTGGCAAAGCCCCTCAGAGGGGATTCCTCCTTACACTCTGCCCTTACACTCTGCAAAGGAAAGAAACTGTCTGGCAAAGCTGTAGAAACAGGAACAAGTGTCTGTCTGTAACTGGATTGTCCAGACACAGCAGATGGCCCTTGGGCTTGCTCCGTAGGGATGATAGACTACTCTGCACAGCAAAACTGGAAAAATTCTCCACGAAGCCTAGCTTTAGCTGTCTCCCTCAGGGCCACTCCAGGAAAGTATGCTTAGCACTAGCAAAGCAGCTTTCATCTGGAAATTCTGTTGATTTGACAGATTTCATTCACTGACCTTTAAAGCACTCTGGAAGTAGGGAAGAAAATGAGATCCTATATAAAGTGAATGAGGGAAGAGGCAAATGAAAGGAGGGCTTCTCTCAACAGTATCTATCCTATCTCTTTGGCATCCCAGTTTCTCCACAATCTCACAAGGCAGCCTAACCACACTTACCTTGTTCATAACATCATCCACGTATAAATATCATAGTAGCGTTCCCCAATTTATTTTCTCCTGAAAATTGTTTTCAGGTTACCACCCAACAATGCAGACAGGTATATTACTAGACTTAGACTTACCAGGAAGAATATCTGGCGTAAGAGCTCTGTAGGTCATGGAAAAACCAGTTCCATAATCCTTGTTGTCAGAAACAAATTTCAGCATTACACTATTGGAGCCAACCAAAATCGGTAATGGAAGATCTCCTCCACAGAATTTCCCTGAAATATAGTATTAGACAATAATCACTGTTTAAAGTCTTTAGTCACTTGAGAAAACTTGCATGTACCATTTTTAGCACTTAGCTAAAGAAATTTTTGGATTAAAAGGAAATTGTCTATTCATTCCTCTACATTCCCTATTAATTCATTAGCCCAAATAAATGTACACCACTAAAAAATGAAAATCCTTCACACCAGAAAGTTCTATACCAACACAGTTCCCTTCCAGGCATTTTCCATTCTTTACTCCTCCCACACTCTTTCTTTTATTTTAGATCATATGTCACAACGTATTCATGATGAAAATGTAAGTAAAAGATAATGAGTCATAATGTTCTCATTGAGTGTAGTTGCCATAGCAATGAAAGAGCACGCTAACAGATTATTTCAAAGAATAAGAGTACAGCAACTCACCAACAAGTCTATTGTCTTTTGAATAGATTGATAAAGAATCATAGTCACAAAATGTTTCTGGCTCTATATCAAAGTGGGAAAACTGAAGCAAAATATAATTCCTTTCTGGTACAAGTAGAGTCCATACACACAATCTGGAATAATAAATTAGTTAGTTCCCATTCACAAAAACTGCAACAAAATCCCAACTATAGTGGTATGGGGAATAGCTTCTGGGGAAAGACTGTGTTTTGTCTACTTACTGGTGGTTTTGATAGAACTGTTTGGGACTTCCAGGAAAATGTAACTCTCCTTCACTGTCAGGGAGTTTGCCATCCTGAATGCTACAAAATGCTGCATTGTAGAGTTAAAACCAAATAGAAGGAATCAGGTTTGACATGTATGTGATCATCTGTTCCACCAAAAAGCTCAAACATTTAGAGAATGCTGTTTCTGCTGGCAAAATGATGCTGGGCCTTCTCTCTTCTCTCTCTTATTTGAAACTTTGGTAAGTCAATTTTAAAACATGTCATTTGGGAGCAAACATGAAGCACTGGCAACATGCTGTCATATTTTATTGTACAAATGGCAGCGCTTACTTTTTAACTTAAAGGAACTATTTGTTAAATGAGGATTTCAGGATAAATATTTTTCAGGGAAGAAAAATGCATACCTCAAGGCATAAGAAACATGTTCATTGCAGCCCGTTTGTAATAATGTCCTTAGCTATGCTATAGCAGGAGACTTTAATACTATATTGTACTCTTACAAAAGACAAACAGAAGCAGCAGAAGCTTTCCTCTTCAGGTAAGTATCACTAGAAACAAAATTACTTACAAAAATTGTCTCCTCTTTCCTATCCTTCTCCTTGCAAGGTAAGCAATAAGAAATTTATCAACATCTATGTATATGAAAACAAACTTAAGAAGTCACATACTTATAAGATTATCTTACCTAAAGTGGCCTAGGAAAAACAGTAAAAAATTTCAAAAATACACAAACATCACTTAAATACCCAATTTTCACTGGCAACAGCAAGTCTATACAAACTAGCCATGTACCCAAGAGGGTTTATCATCTGAGAAATTTCCCTCTACATTATTAAAATTTTAAGATCTACTTCACAAGGCTTATTTCTAGTATCTTTATGTGAACTTGTACCTAGATGAACAGTGCCCAACAATAACATGAACATGGCAGAATCAAAGAAAGTCTTGAATTTCATAACATGTTACTTTCCAGGCTGTGCTTCATGGAGTAGGTTTTTTGCATTTTATTCATAGAAATAAACATAAAACAAGTAGATAGATTCATCATAGACTGTGCAAATGTACTACTAATTTACCTCATACTTTCTACTTAGAATCTATATTTTTATATAAAATCAGCTTCACTAACTAGATTTCATGCATTGCTGGAGGTTCTGTTCTACATTTTTCCTATTACTTCTATTTGCATTTTGATGAAACTATGGCTCTCTATATGTAGCTGTCTTAAGGAAAATTCCTTTTTGAAGTCACCAGTACATAAGTACAACCCTACATAATTATTTTTGTTTAACAGAACTAGGAGGAAAAAATATATATATTTAAAGTATACACCTAAAAGTGCTTTGATGAGTCAAGCTTTTCATATCCCATTTCTTCCTTCATAAATTACATATCAGTCTATTTAGGGGGTCTTTTTGTGCTCTAAACCAGATAGAAGATACTGAAAAAAAAACTGTACTCACCTGTGGAGCTTTTCATTTTCAGATCTAATAAAGAAGGGATAGGGAAAGGGAGTGGGAAGAAAAAGAATAAATTACTGTCCTTTCATATTCACAATGTAGGCTTCATTTTTATACGTGTGAAATGGTAATTTTATACAGCTAGCACTGAGGCAAATTCAAATGCTTCTTGGAGACATAATGCCTACATAAACTAGTCTTAGAATTAAAATAAAAATGCAAGTTCAGGCAATGCTGACTTTGGAATAAACAATTCTGGAGTAGCCACTTCTAGAATTAATCATACATTGATAAGCCACTGCTCAGCCTGAGCAGCACAGTGCTCTCTTTCTGCACACTTCTTCAGTAAATACTATACATTTAGGTAAGGGTAGCAGAATCCAACTGCTAGCATCACGTCAGGGACACAGAGACATTAACCCCGACAGTAATTACAGTTGAAATCTTTTGCACTGGTGTTAACAATATAAAAGAGTGATCAAGCAACTGAAAGTGGTGTGTTCACGTAACCTACCATATCGATTTTCTGTTCACTGAAGCCAACAAACTTTAATTATTACAATAGCAAATCATATTATTTTTTCCTGATAATAAAATGGGCCAACTAGTACATTTTTAATAAAATTATCCTCTCTCTTTTATTTTTTATTTTTGTTTCAAAATTGAAAAGCAAAATAGTTTTCAGAAGCTAAACCATTGTTTTTCAGCATTACGAGGGTTTCTTTTTTCAATCACCAGTTGAAGTTGGCTTCTAATGGGAAAGTGGTTCAGGATTTTTCCTTGCAATTTTTTTCTATTCTTTGACTAGCAAAAACTCTTAAACACCCCTCCTCAGTTTTTCAGTTCTCTGTGTAAATCTCTAATACTTTTAAATGATAAAATGCCCAAACCAGAACTAAATATTAATTCAGTTTCTTCATGTTCCAAGTTCATCCCTGGACAGACTGTTATTTACATCTCCAGCTCCATGAACTTGAAAGTGACAGATAATTTTCATGCTGTTCCCCTGTATAGAGGGCATCTGCAGCCTTTTGAGCAGAGGAAGTAAAAACACTTCTGAGACCTTGACTTTTGCCCACACAGTCAAATGTCTGATCCATCACTTTTTAGCTGAGCAAAATGACAAGTGACCTCAGAGAGGTGCATATGGAATTTCAGACACTTTCAACTGGTGAATTTCCACTTAAAAACCAAAACACCAGGCTAGCTGGCTAGCTGGATAAAAGGACCATTCTTAAAGTTAAAAGAAAAATAATTCCACATACACACAGAGTCTACGTAGGAGGCAAGTTGAAAGATAAGCAAACATTTACAGTGCTCTCAACTCACTTTTGGCAACTGCCAATCAGTAGCATATACTTAAAGGCACTGTGAAATGCTGTAGTGGTTTGCCAGGAAAAATGGGGAAACTTTAACTAGTATACCCTGAAAAAGATAAAATTAAGCGAAATGTATTACGAGACAGTAGAGTTGTGAAAAGTGTGGAGACTTCATACCAGCACCCATGTTCTCTTGAATCCAGGAAAGCACTGTACTGAGGTCTGTGAATATTCCTGGAGATCCTCTGTTGTAATGTTTCTTCCTCTCATTATTTATCCAGCCACGAGCACATCCCATGCCCCAGGAGACCACACCAGCAAGAGTCCAGGCACCGTGCTTGCGTCGGCACAAAAGAGGGCCTCCTGAGTCTCCCTTTAGAAAACAAAGAAAAGCCCACAACCCACAGCTTACAAACGTGGGTGCATGCCACTCAGCAAGCAAAGAGTTTATTGAATTTTCTTTTGTGCCGTACTAATAAACAGGAAACATAGGGAGTAGTAATTAAAAAAAAAAAAAAAAACTGTGAAGAAAGACACTTTCTTCTTTATTGTGTTTAGTCAGGATTATCAAGAGGGGGAGAGAGAGACTAACTCCTTGATGGGTCCAGACCTGTTGTGTTTTAGCATGTAAAAAGGAGTGAAGGGTTTGGTTTTGTTCACCCCCACGCCAAGGAACAATCACTTAACTTTTATCTCACCTACTTTTCATCCTCTAACCCAAGACAAGACTCCCTACTTAGGATCTTAGCAACATTAAATAACCTATCCAGCGTTCAGAAGTTAAAAAGCCTGAAGCATTATAGCACTGGCATACATTGTCACATACCTCTCAGGAACCTGTCATACAACTATACAATAATTAAAATGGAATTATGTAACTAAGTGCACCACCCCATACAGAGCTTTTGAAAGAATTCACATATCAAAATATACTCCAATTATTGCATTTTATGGTGTATTTATTCACTTAGGCACACAGAGCCTTGAGCTTTTGAGAAACATTTGTGAGTGCAGAAGGCCCTCTGCTGAGCTGACCTGACAGGCATCTTTTCCTCCATCTGGAAATCCAGCACACATTATAGTGTCACCTTGGATGGGTTTCTTTAAAGTTGATAATGCTCTTGAACATTCTTTACTGTTTAGGATTGGTAGATTGACTTCATATAAAACCTGAGGGAGTAATCCATCTGAAACACACAAAAAATTCTTCATCAGAAATGCTGAAAGGTGAGCTTAATGTCACTGGTAATACACCAAAAAAAAAAAAAAAAGAGGAAAAAGACCAGTTTTAAACTTGCTCCAAGAACAAGTTAACATAAGCATCCAATTTTGTGTATATAAGCAGTTTTACTTGAATAAATTTCAAAGTATTTCAAAATAGAAATACAGGTCTGTATATTGTAGCTATTTATTTTGAGGTAATTCACAGGTAGGTGTGGAACCTAGAAAAGATCCCATTTTGAGATTACAATTCTTACAACCAGTTGAAGTTTTTTTTTTCTGGTCTATGGCCTATGCAATCAAGCTCCTACCTTCAGAAATAAGACAATGAAAAACCTGAATGTCAAAGAACAATTTGAGTGGCTTACTCTCATTTAATCGGCCCCAACCACAAGCAGTGCAGATATATCCTGCTTCAAACTTTTCACCTGGGTCAGGAAGACATGCTGGCAAAACTGATGAACCTGCCACACACAGACACAAATTTTATTGACAAGTATTTGAAAGAACAACGACAAAAAGCTTTCTTTTTT
>VZRU01001144.1:1089658-1155861 GCA_013398155.1 Pedionomus torquatus
ATCAACTGGATTTAACTCCATTCACCACCACTCTCTGGGTCTGGCCCTCCAGCCAGTTTTTAACCCAGCAAAGAGTACTCCTGTCCAAGCCATGGGCAGCCAGTTTCTCCAGGAGGATACTGCGGGAGACTGTATCAAAGACCTTACCTAAAGTCCAGGTAAACACCATCCACAGCCTTTCCCTCATCCACCAAGCAGGTCACTTTGTCATAGAAGGAGACCAGGTCTGTCAAGCAGGAGCAGGCTTTCATGAACCTGTGCTATCTAGGCCTGATTGCCTGGGTGTCCTTCAAGCGCTGCGGAGTGGCACTCAGGATGATCTGTTCCATGACCTTCCCAGGCACCGAGGTCAGACTGACAGGCCTGTAGTTCCCTGGATCACTCTTCTGACCCTTCTTGTGGGTGGGCGTCACATTTACTAGATGCCAGTCAGCTGGGACCTCCCCAGTTTGCCAGAATGGCTGGTAAATGACGGAAAGTGGCTCAGCGAGCATTTCCACCAGCTCCCTCGGTACCTTTGGGTGGATCCCATCTGGCCCTGTCGATCTGTTTATATCCAGGTGTTGAAGCAGGTCCCTCAGCATCTCCCTTTGGATTAGGAGGGCTTCATTCTGCTCCCCACCCATATCTGCTACCTTAGGGGTCTGAGTACTTAGGGAACAACCTATTCTACTAACTAAAGACTGAGGCAAAGAAGGCATTAAGTACCTCAGCTTTCTCATCTTTTGTCACTGTGTTACCTCCAACATCCAATAGAGAATGGAGATTGTCCCAAGTCCACCTCTTGTTATTAATATATTTATAGAAATTCTTTTTATTGTTTTTAACATCCAAGGCCAGGTTAAATTTTAGTTGGGAATTAATGCATCATTATCATTAATGCATCAAAAGAAGAGCGGCCAGCAGGTCAAGGGAGGTGGTTCTATCCCTTTGCTCTGCTCTTATGAAACCCTGCCTTGGAGTACTATGTCCAGCTTTGGAGTTCTCAGCACAGGAAAGATAAGGACCTGTTGGAAAGGGTCCAGCGGAGGGTCATGAAGATGATTAGAGGAATGGAGCACCTCTCCTATGATGACAGTCTGAGAGAGCTGGGGAGAAGAGAAGGCTCTGGAGAGACCTTACAGCAGCTTTTCAGTATCTGAAGGGAGCCTACAGGAGAGCAGGAGAAGGACTCTTTGTCAGGAAGCGTAGTACCAATAGGACAAGGGGTAACGGTTTTAAATTGAAAGAGAGGAGATTTAGTCTAGATACTAGAAAGAAATTCTTTCCTGTGAGGGTGGCGAGGCACTGGAACAGGCCAGAGAAGTTGTGGAAGCCCCATCCCTGGAGGTGTTCAAGGCCAGGCTGGATGGGGCTTGAGCAACATGGTCTAGTGCGAGGTGTCCCTGCCCATGGCAGCAGGGTTGGAATTTGATGATCTTTAAGGTCCCTTCCAACTCTGACCATTCTATGATTATAAACTTCTTATTATACTTTTATTCACCAGATGTGAAGAATTGTGTCAGGAGGTTTTATGCTGATTTAGATATTGCCTGCATTCTGTAGTTAATATACACTCTACAGTTATTGGCTAATTTGACCAAGATGTGATCACATACAATGCCAGATACAGATAAAATTTATAATTCCAGGTGACCCATTAGTACAAAGACTCAGTATTAGTTGTAAAGGCAGCAGAATCTCAGTGCAGCCAACACAAAATCAGGATTGAAACCTTCTGTACAACATTCTCAGACCCTTGTTATCACTAAGGCTGGACATCATCAGTGTGCAAGAGGTCAGTACTCTACCCATTCACCATTTAATTGCATATCCTCTGCCAGTTGTTACTGCTAAGAAAAAAATAAAATTATTTATATATATGTGTATATATATGTATAGTCACCTGCTAATTATAGTTAGATACAGATTTTTCACCTACATTTACAAAAATCAGTCTCCACCCAATCCCTGTGAGATTATTTTATTCTTAATTATTTTTGCCATGTTCAAAGGTTTTGTTTTTTCTCCCTTTCTGTCAGAAGCATGGAAAATATTGGTTACAAATGAAAGGGTAGCATCTGTAAGTAGTTGCACAAAAAAGATGTTACAGCACACATATACTTTTACAACCAATGGTTTTCTGCACCTGCAGCCTATTCCCGAAATACCACATCCATACCTGTCCAAGAGGCAGTGAGCTGCTGTGACCACCCACTGAGCAGAAACAATGGTGCCTCCACAGAAATGCTTTTGCCTTCGTTTTAAGGAAACCTGCATTACATAAAGAAGGTATGTCAAATAAAAGAAAGTCTGTTCTGATTGCATTTGAGGAAGAAAGGAGAGACTATACGCAGGCATTCTTTGAAGATCCACACAGCTATAATGCGTGCTGCACTTCAAGCAAACACACTTTCACAGCATTCTTGCAGTCCTTGAGTCTAAGACATCCTAAACCTTGCTCCTCCCCTCAGCTGTGGCTCGGCACCTGGATAAAAGCAAGACACATGCAATAAATGCCAAGCCGCTCAGCTGCTCGGCACACTGTAAAGGTTACCAGGTACTTCCGAATTTTTCCTTTGCTGGTCACTTGGAGCTCCGCAAATTCATGATGCCTGACAATAGTCAGGGCCTGGAGGTGGTGTCCTTCCATGCCCTGTTTTTGAGCAGTTTCACCCATGTTTCTTTACAACAGACAGAACTACAGACGCTCTTTCAGAAATAATGACAAAAAAATTAAAAAATGAAAAGCAAAGGTTTATCAATTAGCAGGACAGGTTCTGCGTCCTCTCTGCCTGCTTCACTGCTTTTCACAAGCGCAGGGTGGAGCTCAACAATACAGCACCGGTGTCAGTAAGCACAAAGTATACCTGTACTCTATTTTGTCATTTTTACAAAAAGGCAGGACTTCATTCTGAAGATAAAACCACATTTGCTTGTGCAAACCTGCCATGGATGTGAGCCTTGTTTCACCTGGTTTCCCCCAACGATCCGAGTGAAAAGGTTAAAGTAACTCCATGGTTTTATCTCTTGAATTTGCTGCCCACACTGCGGATCTGAGGAGGGAAAGGGAGAAAATGAGGAAGGATTTAGTCTGGATTTAAGTTTTTCTACTCTTTTGTAACACAGAATTGGAAGGCATGGCCTGGCCCAGAGCTCAGTGCAGTCTCTCTGCCACAAAAGGAATCACATTTTATAGTTCCTAATACAAGCTACCCAGACTAAGGCTAAAAGTGGGCTAAGAAAAGGGCAATATACTTTATTTAGCAGAAGTTCTCCAAATAGGCACTTTTTTGCTCAATTGTATCACAGATATTAAATTTTGCTTCCCATGAGCAAATGTTTGGCTGTGTATAGATATTAATGTTCTCATTAGGTCTATACTTACTTAAACTTTCTGAATGTCAACATTCATTTTCTAGTAAGTTTTGGAATTATTTGGGACCAAACCATTGTTTCACTTAAAATGTTTTGGACAAACAGGGTCAAAATGCATAACATGCAGAATTCAATGACCAAAAGCAGTCTGCTGTTGATCAACACCAAATATTCTGAATTTCTCCAGAACATCTACTACCGGGTGAACTTTATTTATTCTTAATTCACTATTATTATCGTCTACTATGGCTGAGGGAAGCTGACAATATTTATGTATTTATAAAGAAGTATATTTATAGAAACAAATATTTGTGGTGATAACTGCTGATTTGGTAGTGTTTTTAGAAAGACAGAAGCAAAGCAACCAATTCTGCCAAGCAGCACATTCTAACCAAGGAATTCTTTAGAGTGCACTTCCCACACCCAACAGTGGCCACAATTTTATTTTTTCTTAAAGCTGTATGAAAACTCATTGAAGCCAAACACATCTTTAAGACATTTTACTACAAATTCTGTTAAACACCACATTGGGAAAAATTTAGCAGTCATAAACTTGGAATGCTTCATAGTTTCGGTAGATAGGTGGCTGGTTGTATTCAAAGGATGGAGGACCGACACTCATATACACTGTCTGGGAAAAGTAGAATACTCCAAGGTATAAAAACCAGCTTACAACACCTACAAAAAGGGGTTTGCAATTATCCTCTGACACATTGCTACTTAATTTTAAACAAAAAAGGCTTTACATAGAAACTATAAAATTGATTTATCTGATTTTTTTTTTCATTCTAGCCTAATTCTGTCTGCACCCACCTTTTTCCATGTGCAGTATACCCATACAGTGAGTAAAGGGGAAAGAGGAAACAGAGGCAAAATTTTAAAAAAATAGGATCTAAGTTTTTCCAAGGGGAATTTGGTACTGGGGTAATGGGCAATAAAAATATAAAAAAAAACCCAAAAAACAAAAACAGATTCATAAATTAAAACTTTCCTTTTTTTTTTCAGCATAGAGTAAATCTATTCTCCTAACGTATGTAATATTAGTTTCAGTTCCAAGTTAATATTTGTATTAATATTATATGCAAGCCCAGGAGATCTCTGACTGCTTTCCAGGCTGCTTCAGGACCAGTGTCATTCAGTAGTCTGGTAAGAGATTTCTATACGAACTGCATCACATTCATTTGCCCAGCAAGATGCTAAGTAAGAGAATACCATTCTACAGAATACTATGCTTTGGACTGCTTAAGTGGTAACTTATGATGACTTAGATGCCGCAGCTGTCTTGACAGCCAAAATAGGTTTTTACAATGAAGACGAGTGATTTCCAGAATTTAGGACATTGAGCTGTAAATTTCCCTTTTTAACTACTGCAAATTTAAAATGGAAGCAAAATGGCTGTGCAAGCAGTCAAGATCTGATTTCCATTGCAGTTCTCTATAAATCAGTAACTCTTCATGAAAGAAAGATGAACAATTGCAATCATTAATTTTACCAAAAAAAAAAAAAAAAAAACACACAAAAAAAACCAAAACAAAACAAAAAAACCCTCTGAATTTTTAGATGTAAGACAATGGAAGAGAGGATTCACTATATTTTTTTTGCAGCCCATGGGTAACATGCTAAATGAAGACCTTAATTAACTGGCTGCAAATCTGAGAGTACTTTATTTAATTACAAATCATATTTATTTAATGTTATTCATTCAGAACCAAGTAATCAGGCAAAAGTATCCTAAGAATTACTCATTAAAAGAAAACTTTCAGTTACAGACTTGGATTGGAACAAATGTAAATAATGAGAACTAGATCAATTATGCTAATGCTACCTTCTGTTTAGGTCTACAAGCTCTTAGGGTCAAAAACTTAAGGGGTGAAACCAGTGCAGCTCCTTTATTTCAGTACTGACTCCCATTCTTATCACTGTCTAAGAACAAATCCATTAGTACTTAACAAACTGTTAAAGCTGGATGTGATATTTTCATCCTACCTTTCTGAAGAGCAGATGGTACAGCATCAAACTCTGCAATACAAACTATCCCCGTCAGGAGTAACTGCAGCTTACCGGGGTCAACACGCATCTCGGGGTGCTAAATGACTGAGTGAAAACAAGAAGAGTATTTATAGGGAAAAAGAAGCCCAAAGACTATACTTTAGGAGAACAGCAGCTAATTGAAGCAGAAGTTACTCATTAATCCAAACGTAAAGCACTTACCTACACAAATAAGTTTTCCCAATTTAACAGAGCATGATTCTTTTATATGCCATTACTTACGTCTTTGCTGTAAAATACTGGCTACAATCCTCCCTAAAACTACTTTTTTCAGGCAAAATGAAGCTACTAGGATATGCTTTGCTAGAAACACTTGCCCAGACTGACCCACACATCAAAGTACAATACATAGGAACAGAATGTCATCTGCTGTTTCCCCTTGCAATTTCTACAGCTCTTGAAGAGGCAATGCTTTCTATTACCTGCACACTTTATATTTTGCCAATTTCTCAGACTAGAGAAACATACTAGAAGTTTATCATTTTGTTGGCAGCATGCTCAGCTTCACATGAGGCAAAGATAACTCTCTGCATCAACATGTCATTTTTCAGAAGAGCAGCGTTTACAGCCCAATTTTAAAAAGCAACTAAAGAGGACAGGGCTCAGCTTTTAAAAATGTTTCAGTATTGCTGCCATCAGCAGTGCCAGTTCTGTCACCTCAATGGTTAAGCTCTGCTTTTAATAGCAATTTAAGTGCAAGTCCTTTGAAGGCTATTCAAATCCTAAATAAGGAACAACATCAGAAGTTAAATTAAGATATTTCACAAAACAGAAATCTTATCAGCTCCTTTCAGATTTATGACAGAGTGGCAATACTTACTGTGCGGCAGGCAAAGAGGTCAGAAAGAAAAGGCATAGAAGGGCACCTTCTGTACAACCTGCTCTTTGTTGGGATGGCAAAACAGAAGTGCAGGCTTTCTTGTCCCACTATTCTTTGTTCTCCTCTTTTGCTACCTATTTATCTTTCTCCTGAAGCTCCGTCTTTGTCCTGTGTGCAGACAGAGGCACTAATGACTTTATCTGCTTCCCCTACTGGATAGCTGCTAGTGCTCCAAAGACTCACAGCTCTGGCAGGCAGCCCAATCAGCATCACTCCTCCAAGAAAGGCAAAGGTCAAATCTTACGACTTGATCTCCATCCATGCGTGTGCTCTGAATCTCAATGCAGGGTTGACCTCGTATCCTGGTAGCATCCTGTACCTTTGCAGTAAGACAAATCAAAGCCAATAAATCAACAAGTGTCCAAAACGACCGTGTGGCTTGAAATCTAGGCCTGACCAAGCCAAGCGTAAGGTCCTGCACCTGGGATGCGTACCTGTACCTGGCAATCCCAGGTACAGGTACAGGTTGAGTAGAGAATGGCTGGAGAGTAGCCCTGAGGAGAAGGACTTGGGAGTGTTTGTGGATGAGAAGATCAACATGAGCTGGCAGTGCATGCTGGCAGCCCAGAAAGCCAACCCCATCCCGGGCTGCATCAAAAGAAGCATGACCATGGGAGGTGATTCTGCACTTCTACTCTGCACTCGTGAGACCCCACCTGGAGTCCTGTGTCCAGCTCTGAAGCCCTCAGCACAGAAAGGACACGAACCTGTTGGAATGGGTCCAGCGGAGGGCCACAAAGATGATTAGAGGGATGGAGCACCTCTCCTATGACGACAGGCTGAGAGAGCTGGGTCTGTTCAGCCTGGAGAAGAGAAGGCTCTGGGGAGACCTTATAGCAGCCTTCCAGTATCTGAAGGGAGCCTACAGGAGAGCAGGAGAGGGACTCTTTGTCAGGAAGAGTAGCAATAGAACAAGGGGTAACAGTTTTAAATTGGAAGAGGGGAGATTTAGATTACATATTAGGCAGAAATTCTTTCCTGTGAGAGTGGTGAGGCAGTGGAACAGGTTGCCCAGAGAAGTTGTAGATGGTCCCCCCCTGGAAGTGTTTAAGGCCAGGCTGGATGGTGCTTTGAGCAACCTGGTCTGGTGGGAGGTGTCCCTGCCCACGGCAGTGGGGTTCGAATTTGATGATCTTTGAGTTCCCTTCCAACTCTAACCATTCAATGATTCTATGACTCATGTTTTAGCAGGTAAAGCCAGTCCCTAGCCCCAAAATAACGGTGCTCATTGGTGCTAGTTAATCTGGGCTGTCTTCTTTTGCTGTGCATTTAATTTACAAGCATTTTATACCCCAAAGTATTCTTGCTGCTGTAACAATACATATAGTTGCTTCTTCCTCTGAGATTACTAAAAAAATAAACACTCACACATACAAATAAGTTTAAGTCCAAGATGAAGCAAAGAACATAGATAATACTGAGCACTAGAACTTTCCAGAATGGTTGCTCCAGTCTGGTTTTGAGGAGCTTTTAAAGAGGGTCAAGAGCTGGTGGGAGGAAACACAGGCTACTTTTAAGTGAAGGTTAGTGGACCATCAAGATAGGAAGACTGCAAGAAGTAAAAATATCCACTTTCTATTCTTGCTAGTAAAGTTGCTTTTTGTTGCTCCTCTTGCCCAAGAAAAGGAAGAAAGGTAGACAATTTATTCACTGAGTGACAATGTGAAGATTAGGAGAACAGGGAACGAGGACAGGAGGACAAAGGGTGGGAAGGATAAAACAAGCATCAAATGCTGGTTAGTAATTAACCTGGTGGAAGATCAGTAGAAAAGACACATGCAAATTGGAGTTTTTTCTGTTGGCATTGGTTGTGGGTTGGTTTTCATATTTTAAACACAATGAGCTGTGATTTCAAGGGGCACTGATCACGTCTGAACCGTTTGCAAGGTCACTGCTGGAAAACTGGAAAACCTATGACTGCAGTAACTTTACAATTTCAGATTTTAAATATGACATAATATATTGAAATACTAAACTTCTTCATACATCTTATCATTCATGTATTATGTTTACGAATACAGTAATTCTGAACTGAAAGCAGATTTAGTTTTAATAGGGATTAAATGTATTTCTGTTTTGAAAGTTGTGCATGAATTTTGATTTTCCAGAAAACTTATTTTTCACCACTTTTAGCTTACAGTAATTCCAATGACCTGATTTAAATTGTGCTGGAGTTTGATGTAATTAAAAATCAAGTTTAATTCTCCAGATAAACTCATTATTGCCTACCATTTCCCGAAAAAGAAAGACATTAGATGAAAGATGCATATAAAAGACCCTGAGTAGCTCCAGCACAAAGCTTACTTCAATTTTAATATGCTTGAACTCACTATCATCGCCACCCACACATTGAGAAAGGTTAATTTTTATTTTTTTTCCAGCCAAAGTCTTCATGTTACTTCAAAGATCAACATGTTGAAAAGCTGAAGGAATTACCTACTTGAAATTCTCCATTCCTATAATCAAAACACTAAAGAACTCTTCAACTCATAAAGATATTCTTCCCTCTCCCTCCCTAGAAATATAGTGTCATCTTGGAGCAGAACTGTACTCTTCTGCCATGTTGCACCTTCAGCTGGGATTCATGTGGTTGGGATTCATTTTTCAGACCAGCAGAGAACATTGATAAATTTGCTTGACCTCCTGCAAAAGACAAACCACAGAATTTCACCTCAACATTCCCACATGAATCCTAGTTAAATTAGTTTTATGGATTATAACTAGGTTTGGTTAAATATTGGGAAAAAAAAAAAAAGAAAAAAAGGTGTAAACTAAAATTTTGCAGCAATAATGCTCAGAATGCTTCAAATTCATTTTCCAGAAAGATTCATACACATGATTTTTCAGTTGCCCAGACAGTTTTTGGGAAGCAGAAGGGCTGCCTGAAAATTAAGCAAATAGATATTTATTAAAAGGTCAGAAACAAAAGTTTGAAGCTACTACCATTTTGAACCTATTTAATTTCCATCTATTAATAAAAGTTGATGATTGGTTGTTACTACACCAAGGACAAATAGTAACCGTTGAAAACGCACAAGGCAAATGCTTCACAAGCGAACCAAAAAACTGAAGCCTGTTCCCACAGTGTGCTTGTAGGCTCACGACAGCTTTAAACCAACCCAAGTTTAGGCTGCTACCAGGAGGGCAGTTGTGCCCCATCTCCCATGAAAGTGTCTGTTGCTGCCATTCTCCTTCTGCCAGCTTTGGTTCTGGTGAGGCTGTGTGGAGAGCTGAATAATCTTCTTTATGTAGATGGATTTGCTTTTATAGCTGGACTGATTTCTTGAACAAAGCTGTTACTCAAAAATTGAATGCTTAAAAATGCAAAGGAGGAAGAATAATGCATGTACTAGACAGATTGGTCCATTCCTTTAAATTCCAGGCTCCACTTGCCATTTGAAATATCGAAAGCAATAATGAAACTTCAGCCAGACTGGGTTTTAGACACAGTATTGTCCTAAAAACAGACCCTGATTTTTCAGTTCTCTTCCAAGCTCTGTTAGGACCTCCTGTCGGGTTTTGGCTAGTAAGCATATCTCAGCTAAATGTTCTGCAATGTTTAAGTATCAACTATCACACTCTGGGACCATTAAGTCCCTTTTCTTAAGGTGCAAAGATCCCTGAAAGGGCAATTTATTTTCATAAGACTTTTACCAGCATAGCAGAAGCTGAAAGATACCATCACCTAGTAACCCCATAGTTCAAACAGGAAAGTTGCTACCACCCCTGCACAACTTACATCCACTCTGCATCCTCCTAAGTATTAGTCAGCCTAATACATCAGATTCCTTTGGATGCAGGCTACCTTCTAAACTCTGCACTTTTAGCATTTCCTCCCCTGCTTTCACTATGTTGCCATTACAGCCCTCCACATAACTGAAAGGGCTAGTGCTCTTGCCTCACAGAGAGACATTTACTTATGTTTTATTGCTTCTAATTAACTAAAGTAAGGACTCACAGGGAGCAGTAAAGCAAGAAAGGTTGGCTTCTGATAATGTTTTAACCTCAACTTGCTAAATCCTCCCAAATTCTTCAGTTGACCTGTCACGGCACAGAACAAAGTATACAATAGCAAGAATGTTCAAAAGAGTACTTGGTGAAATAAGAACCCACAGAAACCCGCCAAAACTCCCATTTCCCAGAACATTTGGTATTTAATTCAGGCTTTTGGACATGCATCAAGATCTATTTGAGTTTCCTGTGCAAAAAAGGAGAGGAACTTTAGAGCAAAACGCACCAAGCCTTCTTCATTATGCAAAGCGCAATAGTTACTATACTAGCCAAAAGTAACCAGTAACCAAGAACTAAAAGAAACATCATCTTCTGACCTTCTCCCATTTTTCACAACAGTACCATTTTTCCTGCTTTCAGAGCTCACCAATAGATGAGAATTGGAGGTGCAGGTTCATCTACTTGCATTTGCAATGAGTAACACTATGATATTAATTTTCCTTTTGTAGCTAAGTCTTCTCATGGATGGAGATTTTACTTTTCAAAGTAAACAAGATCAAACCCAAACAAGACAAACAATGCAAAAATACCGCAGGTTACTGAGTAGTACAACGTGTTAAGATACAGGCCAAAGCTTCCCCTGGATAGAGTCCAGACTTACATCTAGAGCACAACTGATTAATTGAGAAAGGACAAATGAAGGAAGGGAAAGGGAAAAAACCCTGTGCTTATCTCAAGCATTCAGCCTGAATATCTCAAAATGCTTAGCAAGGGAAGATCAATACTAACACTTTTCAGCTAAAGAAAATCAGCTAAGGCATATGAATAATGCAAAACAATCGACAGTCAGAAGCATGGTTGTTACTTAGCTTCCAAATGTATTGCATCCCCTTAGGAATGGGGTGTTTTGCCAATGAAATACAGTCTGTAGCACAGTGGCAGCTCCTCAGTGTAAACATAAATAAAAAATAGATGAACACTAAAGCATTGGTTTTATGTAACTGTACTATTTTATTCTAACCTATTAACAATTACTAGTTTCATTCTGCAGGTATCTATGCCCTGTGTTTAGCACCTTTTCATATCCAGGAAAGCAAAGCCTGAAATGCAATGAACCTGAGCTTACAAAGCATTGTACCACAGAGTTGTCATCAGCACAAAGAGTGTGAGGTCCCAGCTCCCCTCACTCAGCACGCACTTTGACTACATGAGATGTAAAGCACTGCAGAAAGAGGCTCTCTGTTGTCAACATCTCAGGTCTTCTGCACCCCTTTGTGTACAGGCAGCAATTGAGTTCATCCATCCATCTCTGCCTCCTTCCCTCCCTTCTCAGTCTCCCTCCCACTACTGTTACTGCATGTGCAAAGAAGTGCCCTGAGGGTGCCTCATACAGCCGCCTGATGCAAGGCAAGTACGCCGATTAACATGCATGTTTCTGTAATCATACCACACTGACAAGGACAGTTGAAATGATCTTAGTGCAATCTGACATGGTTTGGCTGAAAAAAAATATTCATCAAGCAAGCTTGTAGATCAGGAGACAGATCTTTTTTGCCAAGAATGTAATTTCTCCTCTCAGCATGACCAATAACAAAGAACAGAATGCTTTGCAGTGTAAGTAGTTAAACCACTTTAAAAAAAAAAATAAAATATATATATATATATACCTATAACAATTTGTCATTTATTCCCTCACCTTCCTCTTGACAGGGAATTATATTGAACATCTAGTAGGAATAAATCTTCAGCTCACCTGTACATGTATCAGCCCATGCTTTACTTTCTGTTTTTCTCCTCTGTGGGCCTGATACTAAGAAATCATAAACAGACACGCTAGATTTTCAATGGCTAAATGCCTATCCTGATTAAGCAATTTTATGACAGCTTTAGAATTTTACCATGAAACACAAATAAATCCTAAACATCAGAACAACCCTTCGTATAGCCTTTTGATGACTGCATTTTTATAAATTTTTTATATGCCTGACACTATAAATGAGTTATATACCAGGAAGTGACAGATGCAACAGTAATATCATTTAGAAGAAAAGGCAATACAACCTCTTCCCTTTCTTTGGTATGAAATAAATATGCGTGAGACTACAGTCCTAACTCATCTCCCCTCCCCAACTTTAGGTACTCTTTCCCCAGATAACCAGAGCTTGCCAGCAAATGTGTACATACTATCTTCCAACAAGGTTCAAAACACTGCAACAGAGCAAGGTATAAAAGAAGAATTTGTCTGCTACATAGAAGAAATTCATAATAATTACACTGAATCAACTGCAGACCTCTTATTAAGTTGATGCATACAGAGACATGGTCCAAAATAAATCTAACAGGTTACTTGATTTTTCGAGAGCACAGCAAATACATTTTAATGTCTGGTTTTAATGTGGGAAAAACACTCCCACTATTACAGTGCTTAAAAACATATGCTCAAAATACACAAATACACCACCCTGGGCAAACAGCTATGAGATTAATTCTTGCATGCTTTTTTCAGAAACATACTGAAGACAAAAAAGTATTACATGAGCATAGCCGCTGCCAGTACAGTGTCTGTACTTCACATCACATCAAGAACAGGACATAAAAGGACGGCACTCCAGGTGCCTGCTAAGTTCAGCACTGGCAGTCCAAAACTCTTGGTGTCATTGTGCCGCCTATTTCACAGAGAGTACTGCTGCCTTAAAGATGGAACTGAGTCCAAATTGTAGGCAATTAGAGATGAATGATTTGTCAAACTAGCTTAGAAGTCCAGGAGCAGGAAGTCCAGAAGTTATCAATTTATTTCTTTTTGATCAGTCAACAGAGACCAGCTTCCACTGTCAGAGAAAACTGGCACATAGCCATGGTCTGTTTGCTCTTGGTCAGGCTTGGTCTCCCTGGCTAAATAACTTATTTTCAGGACCCAGAGGAAATATGCAATCACAGAGGGAGAATCAGAGAATGGGTTCACAGACCTCAGCTACTGGTTTAGGCAAGAGGTCAAGCCAGAAAGAGAGCAGTGACAAAGTACCACACTCATAAAGCTGTTTAGATTGTGCCAGAACTCTAGTAAGGTGGAATAAAAAAAAATTGTCAGGGGTACTTTCCAGGCTGAAATCTGGATAGCAGAGTTTGCGTTTCTTTGTGAAAGATGGCAAGATTCACAGTCCTTACCTTTAAGTTTGGAAATAGAGACACAGAGAAAAAGACAGCCAGAGAAGAAGTCTGCAACAAAGTTAAAAAAGTAGACTGAAAGCTAAGTTCTATCTTACACTACCAGAGTAATGGAAGAGCACAGACACCACAAGCACAGTCAGCCCCAACCCAAAGAGAAAGCAATTTCAGAGAGGTAGGGAAAGCTAAAGAATTACTGAACAATTATAGGATATTTCCTTTATTAATAATTAAAGTACAGCCAATAGGAGAATCAACTGCATTCACATTTATCCTTCTTGCTGCCCGATGCACAGAGTAATCTTCATTCAAACTAAGTAGGAAGTGTAGTGTTTTGTTTTCAGCTCTGCCATAAGATGGCAGAGCAACCCTGTTTCTGTCACAGAGGCAGCTGATCTACACCCAACAGTTTGATACTGCCTGGTATTATAAACATGCATAAATTAAATTATAAATTATAAACATGGATAAATTTCAACTCTCAGTAAGATTTGGCAAAGTTGCCAGAGTTTGGGGGTTTAGATTACTACTACCACATCTGCAACAACAGGCCAGAGCAAGCCCAAAGCAGCCGACTGCAACAAAATGATTACAGTAGAGCCTTAATAGCTTAAGAAAATGAATTTAAATGAGTTCCAGGGCCTATGTGAAACCTCAGTAGACAGAAAACTGAACTACGCCATTGGTCAATTCTCTTGCGGTAATAGTCAGAAATCAGAGGTCTTTAATGGCCACCACAGAACACTACAGAAACCACACTATGCTCAAAGACAGGAAGCATCTTTTGCCTTTCATCAGCAGATGCATGATATTCCACACAATCAGCATCAGCTGAAGCTGCTAAATTCTTTCCACTCTGCAGTGGAAAGAAACAACTGCAGTACAGGCCACCTTGGCTAAGCAGGAAAGTTTTAGCATCAGCTCTTTCTTCAAGGCACAGTTATTTCTAACCTAGTGGTGCGTGGCGCTAGAAGAGTGGTCAGTGCATTTATTCATGGCTCAAAAATACATGTAAGTTCAGCCAACAGACAGTATTAAACTAAGATGAAGAATCTTTATTCTTAAGTTGATGTAAAAAAGAGACAGAACTAAACCACCTATAAATTCTGTACACGCTTGACTTAAGGCTTCATTGCAATAGGGATCCACCACGTATTTGTGAGTAGTGCTGTGCTGACCATGCAACATCTCTGGCCAGTTCAAAAAAAAACAAAACAAAACCAAAACTAGACAGCAAATACTAACTCCCTACAGATAAATAGCTGAAGCACACTGAATACCAGTGTTTCTTTCACAACTTTGTGTACAATGCAACCCTTTTTATGTAGGAAAGTGCCATGTCAAGCCCTCAGAACACTGCAGTTCAAAAATACTGCAGAATACTGTGTTTTTGTGCCACTGTGCTAATTTATATTGAGTTAGCACACATCACTTGCTGTACTGTTCCTTGCCCTAATGTAATATGCATGGGGTTGCATCACTAATTCATGATCTAGGAACTCTCTACCTTCTCTAGAGAAGAGGTCAGTGGGAAACTGTAGTTTTTGATGTTTTCATGCAAAAAAAAAAAAAAAAAAAAAAAAAAAAAAGGTAACATCATTATGTGTACTGAGAGATGGACATAAGGAAATGGGGTAGAATAGATAAATCTGCAACCTTAAAACATCAAACCTCAATGCAGCACATCTTAACCTCCTCCTTTCCTTGCGGCTGAAAGCACCTTTGGTGTTGAGAACAGGAGACATAACAGGGCTGTGGACTAACATCACAAGTGAGCCAATGGAAGCACTGCTGTTGACATTCAAGGTCTTACCAACAGCAACTCCTTCGGTTTAGCAGCTTCTGCATCTTTTGTGTGCTTTTCTCCACCCAGACTAACAGAGCCATTTTCTTTCTGCACTGTATTTCTACCTGTAATTTTAGAGGTCCTCCAGGGGACCTGTACATTCTTTGGAATCATGAACCAGGTAGCAAGAAAGCAAACCAAGGTTTCTATAGTTTCAGATCCTCTCTCAACTTGCAGGAAAGATGACAACTTTAGGACTACGAAGTTAGTAATTCAAGTAGTCTCCAATATTTTCACTGCTACAGGCAGGCGAGAGTCATGCAAGAAACTGGTGGTTACTTAATAGGCGTGTTCAGCGTGAGTCATTTCCAAACAGCACATAAATCAGGGTTTAGCAGTGCAGTGCCATAGAGCCTATCGCATGGACCAGTACCCAACACAGAACACAAGAAGCTTCTGGTTAGAGTCCAATTTTTTGTGCTTTCACAGCCTTTATCGCCTGTGAGCTGTGTTTAGCCAAGTTTATCCTGCTTCCTAGATTAAGTTAAAAATAAAGTTGACACACACAAAGCAACTGCCTAGATTTCATAGATGTGGGAACACCTTGACAAGAGAATTTAGGTGCAATTTGATCTAAAACTTCTTAAAATTGAGGGCTTTAATTATTTCCTTTTTTAGTTACCCTCATAGATTCCTCACTCTGAAATACCTGATTTGCTGTACAAAATTCTACTATTAAGTGACTACTACTACTTAAAATCAAGCAAAGCCACAGGCTTGGGGAAGAGTGGCTAGAGAGCTGCCCAGCAGAAAAGAACCTGGGGGTATCGGTGGAGAGCCAGCTTAACATGAGCCAGCAGTGTGCCCAGGTGGCCAGGAAGGCCAACAGCATCCTGGCCTGTATCAGGAATAGCATGGCCAGCAGGAGTAGGGAAGTGATGGTGCCTCTCTGCTCAGCGCTGGTGAGGCCTCCCCGCAAGTATTGTGTTCAATTCTGGGTTCCTCACTACAAGAAGGACATTGAAGTGCTGAAGCGTGTCCAGAGGAGAGCTACCAAGCTGGTGAGGGGTCTGGAGAACAAGTCATGTGAAGAGAGGCTGAGGGAACTGGGCATGATTAGTTTGGAGAAGAGAAGGCTGAGAGGAGTCCTTATTGCCCTCTACAGTTACCTGAAAGGAGGTTGTAGAGAGGTGGGCGTTGGCCTCTTCTCCCAAGTGAGTAATGACAGAACCAGTAGAAATGAAGTTGCAGCAGGGGAGGTTCAGATTAGATATTAGGAAGAATTACTTTACTGAAAGAGTGGTCAGGCACTGGAACGGCCTGCCCAAGGAGGTGGTTGAGTCACCATCCCTGGAGGTATTTAAGAAATATGTAGATGTGGCACTTCAGGGCATGCTCTAGTGGCTGAGATTGTAGGGGGTTTTGTGTGCATATGGTTGGAATCTATGATCTTGGAGGTCCTTTCCAACCATGAAGATTCTGTGATACAATTAAATAAACAAAACCAGAATTTCATCTCTCAATTAATATTGCGTGAGTGGCCATTGCAAATGTCACAATATCAGAATGGCTAAATTAACTCGAAAATAGTCAAGAAAAAAACAGCATAAATTTCTTTTACATGTGTTTCTGACCATATGGACATCAAGAAACTTCAGTACATGAAGCTCCTTGAGTTCAGCTGAGGCTAATAATCTGACTTCCTGGCAGAACAACTGAGTCCAGAAGAAGCTCTGTTTTGCTTTGCTTCCCAGCAAGCACTGCAGTCTTTGCTAGTGTAAAGCTCTCTACAGCAGAAAGTTTACAATCCTTGAAGTAACAAATGCTGCTTTTTAGAATTTAAGTTTGTTGTGTATCCATCTGCTGCAGTTTAGCTTTAATTAGCCCACCTCAAACAGCACCTGAGCTGGATCTTTTGCCTGTTTAGTTATTTTTCTCTCTTTGGAGTATTCTCCTTGATCAGAATAATCCTCTTACCCAACAAAATGTCAAGAGTGGGAGTGTGTCCTTGGAAAGAGTTGCTTTTGCCATGCCAAGTGTCCTTGATGCAATACCTGTTTGAAACCCCTGGTGGGAAGACTCACTTTGCTGTTCAGAGTTTGTACTCCTGAAGTTGAGATCAGTGGCAGTAAAATCAGGCCTGGCCGGTTTGCCCAGTTCCACCCTGAAGGGCTTCATGCTGCAGACAGCTTACTATGGAAACACCAACAGCCTCCTGAAAACAGAGGCCCTGAGCCACATTGCAGGAATTCAAGCAACTTGGAGCTGGTCATCAGAATTTCCTGTATTTCCCATCTCTGCAGGCAGAGCATTCAGAGCCGCCCCAACAGTGACAGCGTGCAGCATTACCAGGTAACAGGAGAGATAAACAGGTGTGCGAAACAAAAGATGAGGTATCTGTCTCAAGGCATCTAACCACAATTATGATATTACACTCAGTGAAGTCAGACAACAGGCTAACAGCAGTCCCTGCAGCAACAACGCTGTTTGACAGAAGGCACAATTAAGTTTTCCAAAGAAGGAGCACACAGTAATTGCTATCAACATGCACTCTATTTATTTATCACTGCTTACCTAACAGTCCACCTGCAACAACAGTTCGTTGTATGACCCATGTTTTAAACCTCTTCCTTCGGCTTCCTCTCTCTATTCAAATGAATTGTCAACCTGTAAACTCAGTGAAGCAACAGCATCTGCAATATCATTATTAATGGTGTATCAGCACTTTCACTCAACCGTTACTTAGCTGTGCATTCAAGTTTGCTCTAAAAATTAACTCTAGAACACAGATCCTACAGAGCTGTAGAAAAACTAAAACGATTTTTCCCCCCTCAAATGTGTGCAGTTACAAGCTCCCAGGTTGTTTTATTAACTGTGAGGAAGAAAGCACCTTTCATGGAATGCAACTGAACCTCTTTCACCTTTGTGTTTACTGGTACTGGCTCAAGCATGTACAGACAGTATTCTTAAGACGCCGATACAGTCTCTCTGCAAGTTCATTTACCAGTCGTCAAGCTTTCAAAGCTACAAGTAAACTAGAGCACACACACCTTAATACATTCAGAGAAATAGTTCTTATGACATGGGTTTTAATTTTTCAGTCTTCATTAATCCTCTCTATTCAAAGATCAATTGTTCTGGAGCAGAACTTATCAACACAGCATCAGCTTCTCTATGTGCAGTAACTAACAACAAAAACAGAACTATAGGGCTCTAAACTGCATACGTCATTTAATACACCTATAATGATGAAATGGAGATGACAAACCTTTCAGTTCTGTAAAGCAGTGAAAATGCTCTCATACACCTCACACTGCAAGCATTTAAGCTTTTGCTACAAAGATCGATACTGAAAACCTGTTTATACATTTGTGCACGTGTACGTGTGTGCGTGTACATGCATGCTTGTGGAGTCTACGCAAAAAATCAGCAAGTTATGTAATTTAGGATGATTTTTATTTGGAAATACTGAAGTTGGGGCTAGAATTTTAATGTTCTATTTGATATAGCTGGTACTGTTTGGACAGTGTTAAACTTCAATTTATTTGAGAAGTATTGCCTGCATAGATTGTTTACTTCTGAATCTTTTTAAAATGCCTTATCAGTAGACATGCACCACTTACAAAATGTCCTGAGGCAGCCTTTTTCCTAAAGAAGTTAATTGCCAGGTAAGAGAGATCTGGGCTCTGCGTTCCTTACTTTCCAACAACCAACTACTCTTCCGTCATTCTTTGCTAAATAAAAAGAGGTGAAAGAACAGGAGTGTCAAAAACCAGTGCTACGATTATGCTACAGTCCGAGGACATAAAAAGAGTAATCGTGTCACTTCTTCAGAACGCTGAACATTGCTTTTCTAGTAAGCTTACTAATGCACAGTTCAAAACATAAGTGCTGTTAAATCTAAGCAAAGCTTACCAATTAACATCACATGTATTCAATTTACTTTAGTTCCAAGACATCCCAGACAGGACTCTGTTGTTCAAAACCTGCAGTACAACAAACACTTCAGTTACAGCCTCTGTACCTTTTATCTTTCCTCAGATACTTCATTTTGACAGAACAGAATTACACAGCCCAAGAGACATCATCCTACATTAACTTTAACAATAATCAGTTCCTGCAGGAGCAAAATCCGTGTTTGCAATAACGTAGTTAGAATGTTTACTTTCAAAATACAATCTCTAAAGCAGTTATACTTTCCACCCTAAAGAAAAGGACAACAGTAGAAATATTTTAAGAGGAGTGATTCATCATCCACTTCCCTTTTTAACTCTCACTTTTCACCCCTCTTTCAGACAAGTGCAAGTGCTACCACAAACCATGCAAGTTTTATTTAACCGAACAGTGTAAAATTCGACACCTTTTCTAACACTTTCCTGGTTCTTTTATGCACATGTACTTCTTGCTTTCAAAAGGCAGGAGGGCAGAAGGCTTTAGATGCACCTGAATAAGTAATTCCTGCAACATGGATGAAATGCTCACCAGTGGACACAAGCTTAAGCGTTAAATTCTATAGCATAGCAGCAGTCAGCAGCCCCAAAGAATTTAAAATAACATTGTATCCAGACCGGCTTCGTGTCTTCTCCTCAGACCAAACATCACTCTTTCATACAGCCAGCATGAAGACCGTGGCACTAACACAGCAAAAGGACTTAAGAAGATACTGGAGTGGTACAGTTTTGACAAAAGCCAAATACCCAACAGATAGCACATGTTAGCACAGGCCTTCTATATTTAGCCTTCTTGTAAAGCAGTTCTGTTTTGAAAATAGCAATGGTCAAGTGTTTCCTCTCTCTGTTCTAAAAGGAGCCACAGATAGAGCAAATCAGAAGTTATGAGCGATACTAGAAGAGATAAGACTGGCAATACATATTGATCTTCATAGATATGTCCATGTATATGGAGATTGAGACACGTACACATTAAACTTCAGAATTTTTTCTAATTATTATACAATACTTGCAAAATACTGCATATGTGATTAATGCAACTGAGCTATACTTTAAGAAAACAAGAAGATACAAATCTGCTGTGGATATGCCTGTTCTAAACAGTATTCTATCAAAAAAGACTATTTCCAGGGAATATAAAATTAGCAACAAACGAGGAGAATGGACAACAAAAACCACATGCACTGTATATATTTTGAGAAGTCCTATAAAATCCAAAAATCAATGTAAAGCATAGTATCACAGGTAGTTTTCCACTTCACACATTTTATATTTTATATATATTTTTTATCTTACAAGTTGGAGGGCTACCAGATTATATGCACATGAAATCACACTGATGTCTTCCTGGTGAGCTACGTCTAGGAATTTGCACTAGCCTGCCAGGCTAAGGACAATGATGTACTGGGAAGACACAAAGCATTACACAGAGGAAGCTATTTGCCATGTATTTACTAGGGCAGTCAAGAAGTTCTACAAAACCCAGAAGCCCTGAAATATATTTGAACGCCTGCTAACACACTATACATGCTCCAGCAGAAAGGAGAAAAATTGCTGCCTGCAATCAAAGGACTGCAGCTGCAAAAGGCCTGCAGTTGAGGACAAATCCTCTAATGAAAGGCAGTGAAGCAGAGGAAGCAAACAGTCCCTCTGGAAGCAAGTGTTTACAAGTCAGCACAGAGGGGCACATGGATCATGCAGAAAAGACGAACAACTAGAGCAGCAAGTTCACCAGGGGTCAGTTTGAACAAGCTGCTATTCAGAAGAAGCTCTGAGCCTTTTCTGTTCTCCCCTAATGGAAACTGCTTGTTTGTGCTTTTCTCTTACCTGGTCTGCGTCCCCTCTCCATCTGTGACCAGCTTCCTACAGAATCCTATGAAACTGCCACTGAAGAGAACAAGCAAAAGCTTCTAAAAGAGTGGATGAGAAGATACAGCAGCTATCAACCCTGGAGATCCCATCAAAGGAACTGGAGACAAACTGGACAGGAAGACCTGTCCCAAACTGGACAGGTCCTCTCAGCTTAAATTGGTGGCAGCTCATCCTTTCAGCATCACTTGAGGCCCAAGTGAGCTTGTTCTACTCCAAAGCCCTAAGCAGTTAATATGCAACACCTCTGGACTTTTGAAACACCACATGCTAATAACCATCTATTCTAAACTCTCCCACCTGGGTTTCTAAGAAGGCCACCTTCAAATATGAGCCACCCAATGTTTCATATGTGGAATGAGGATTTATGAGAAAGATGACCTGTAAGCAGATTTCATGCTTTAAAGATTATAATCATTCATCAAGATGCAAGTCATTGTACTCAGTTGTCACTTTTTAATACCTTTCTAACATATAACGCCAAAAACATTCTGATGTGGTGACAATGCCTCAGGATTTAGAAAGGGTATCAGTTTAAGTACGCAGATGACTTCAGCTTTTCACTTGGCATGCTTTTTCTGGATTTTTATTTTTTTTTAAAGTGCTTGAAGAGATGGCCCTTTCAGGCCAGCTATCTAACCATACCACATATCCAACTTACCCTTACAGATGTCTGACATTAGAAGGTTAATTACTAAACCTGCATGCCAAGCACCTGTAACGCCACTATGAGTGAAGGGAGCATCTGTTTCCAGATTCCTGACTGCTGGCACACAGGGTAACAACTCCTGACATTTCAACAAAAGATAAACCAGAAGCACAAAACCCAAGAGTTCCTAGCAGAATGACTAAAGAGACAAGCTTGCATTTAATTCTAAAAGAAAGTGCCAAGGACTGGATGATTTGTTTGCACTTGCTTTCTGGTCTTAGCATTTTTTGCTTACAAAAGTTACAGTAAAGTTCCAATTCAAAGTAAAGGTTGTGCTAATACCTATCAAATAGCCTTGAAGAGAAAAGCACCAACTGCTTCTGTATTCTGTGGCTGGGAATTTTCCATACTTTTCTTTCTATCAGGCGTGATTAAAAACATTTTAGCTCACCAATTCAGATGTAACTAGGATTTCCTACCAGAGGTTTAAGTCATACTGGTACTCTCCTCTTCCCTACAGTAACAGCAGAGACCAATATAAAATTGAGACCATTTAACATTTGGGGAAAAAAAAAAAAAAAAAAGGGAATTATTCTCTGTCTCTCTCAATCAGAGAGGACTGCTACAAGAAAAGCCTTCACAGAATACTATTGAAGCATAAGTCCCTAAAATATCTTCAGCCACCTCATATTCTGGAGAATTTCAAGCCACATTTCATGCTCTTTGAACTCACATATAGGTGCTAAGCACCCATTTGCTCTGAAATGAAGAAACTGCATGGAATGCACAAACAAGCACAGACACAGCTAATTCATCCAAAAGGTGATTTTCTAGGCTAAGCGCTGCACATTCCTATTAAAAATGGATAGACTTGGTTTTAGAGTCACAAAGAGTGGGAGTTACCTTGCACGTTTTTCTTTCCAAATCAAATATTTAACAGAGGAAAACCACAGGTGTCACTGACAAGGAAAGATTAGTTGTGGCTTAAAACCACACACATGGATTGAAAATTACCAAGACATGCTGTGCCCACTAAGTAATCTTATAAGTGCGTAATTTAGACTAATAGGCGTTGTCACAGGAGAATTAGAAGCCTTGCATTTGTTTCCAAGAATCAGAATTTTGTATTCTTAAAATCCTGAAATGGCCATTTCCCTGCTATCTACAGTGCCTGGCACTAATAGTGCTTACAACCGAAAACTCACAACCTTCTCAAGAGGCCTAGCACTACCACTGCCGTCAGCTGAATGCCTGGAAGAATTGGGTGAGGCAAAACAAAGGAGCCAACAGTTTCTTTGCTCAGTGCAAATCATCAAATACTCCAAAATACCAGATCTTACTGAAGCATAGTTAAATCTAGAGCTCTAGTCTTTCTTTCAAAAAAGCCCCTTCAGCAAGGGGAGATTAAACCTAAAACCCACAGAAGCAGCCTACTGGATTGTCACTCCTGCAACATGATACAGAGGAAAAAGGTGATTATTGAGTCCCACATTAGATTGTGTTAAGTAGCTCATTATAGACAAATGGTCTGCCAGCAAACAAACTGAATGCCCCAAGGGGCAATCAGTTTATGGGTCCCCCACTGCTGTATTCGGAAGAGCTCCTTCACTTGTATCCTTCACTTGCCCTTCACCTAACAGCTTCAGGAAGACTGTACTGCTCTGGCCTGGAGTAGACTTGAATCTGAGTTACTAGGCGTAAGATTCTGAAGTATGTGCTGTGAGCTTTATGCAACAAATAGCATGTCCCCGACCTAAATTAGGAGAGCCTTTATGAAACAGGTAAATCAAGATGGATTTGAAAGATGTAGGTCAACAAAAAACAACTAGTGTCTATCAAAATAAAAGTAGAAGAATTATATACCGATCCATTAATTTAAATGCAATTTAAAAATTAAGCATATTAAAAAGTCTTTGAAGGAACACAAAGCAAGAGATTGTACAGCACAGCAAGTAAATCAGCAAATCTCCATTCTTCCTGGTAAGGACTAACAGTAACCATCAAGTCCTCTTGCTCTAGCCTATGCAATTTGTTCAAATTTAATTACCTCCTGAAGTACTAGAAATTTTTTTAAAGCCTATTTGAACAGATTGAGAGTCTGGGAGTGAATCACTGGGAGTGATTAACGTGTATTTGTGGGACACACTGCTGTGTTTTATGCCATGTAAATAACTGAACTTGCAAGATTTCTATCCTGTCAATTGCCAAGAAAACATTGCCTTCCACAAACTTACATACACAGCCAGTGATACTCCAAACAGGTCTTCAGCTGCTGTCCCTCTCCAAACAATATTTAAGCTGAAGGAGCACTGCCCTAGGACAGCACATTAAGCAAGAAGTGCCAGATGACAAACTTGCTCATTTTGATTCAAATCTAATTCTCATCTGATTTATCTATTTGGACCACAAGCTTTATATATAATGCAGATCATAAGTCACATGACGCAACAGACTGTCAATACAGCCTCAATTCCACATATTACTCAGAACAAATATTAACAATATTCAGCCTGCTCCCATAATTTAACCATTTCCTTTTATTTCCACAGGTTTTCTCTCCCCACCACACAATGTGACCGCTTTAGAGAAGTCCCTGCCTATTTTAAGCATTTCCCTTGTGATTTTGGATCATGCTAAGAAAACTGTATAATAGAAGAAAATCAAGCCTCCTAACTTTAGATTCTTAAATTCCATCCAAGTTAGGTACCCAAAACAGTAAGTGCAACTATTTGTGTCCCTAGACATTCAGTTCTGGGATAATTTTATCAGGAATGAGGGAAAGGATGAGATACCAAGTTTCACAAGGATAAAAATATTCACCTATATGATGCTGTCTTGAATGTGGATTAAGGCTGACAAATATATAAAAGCTAATAGCGGATAAGTACCGAATTACCTTCACTGAAATGGTAAATCAGATGTTTATAGATTAAAACAAGAATACCCCAACTGGTTTCTGACACTCCTGGTGGTAGACTGAAATTCTACAGTAGAGATAGGGCATATGCAGAGGATACAGTGGAAAATCCTACCATATGAGACAAGGACAATTTAAGATTTTACGTTTATTCTACATCCCAGAAAAATTTAATTGAGTGTTTAAGTTTTTAATTTCAAAATATCATATGTTCATACTTTATTTTTTCATATACTCATGTAGAAGCAAGGCTTCTTTTGCTTCTTTATGTCAGGATATTGATTTTTTTCAGAAGTGATAATGGCTACAGAAGTGCCATCCTGAATGGTATAACAATTTTAAGTTAGAATTAAAGGCTTCTGGTAATAACCACTACACTGGCAGTTAAAGGACATAATTGAATCAACAGTAAAAAATGCCTCATTCACCCCACATAGAGCCCACAGCTCTAAGCATTCCAGTTTTATTCAGTGCATTCATATGTTGGAAGTTCTGCGTTCACCAATTAGTCAAAGTTTCTCCTGCTTCTCGTAGTAAGAATAAAAGCTCCTCAAAGCTGTCATTGTGCCGTATTCCAGAAAAGGCAGATGCACAATTACTAATTATCAGTGAGTCGTATCTGTTGCAGAGCAGGCAAAACCAAAGTGAATGTCAACTCTGCACTGAAGAAAAGTACTAAGATAATGTTAAGGAGGAAAGGATTTATAAATATCCTGAAAGTGGAAGCAGGGTTAAATTTAGTTCGAGATGGCAGAGAAGCAGCTCGCAGTTTGGTTAAGTAACCTTTAACTTGCAGTCATCTGCAGACAGAAAGGAGGCCAGAATTGCCTGAAGCAGCTCTAAAGAATATTCTAGAAGACAGCAAGAAAACCTAGAACTTCAAGTGCTAAGTGAGACCTGCCAACCTTCAATTCTAAATTTATGATGTTACAGCATATATTAAGTCAGGGTAGACAATTCCTACCAGCTTCATCGGAACTGCTGCCATTTCTAGAGATTTACTCAAATACACAGCAAATGTCACCAGGCTAGAGAAAACAAATTGCACATACTTCAGCACAAAGACTGACAAACAGCAAGAATATACATTAAAACGATTCACTTATTTCTCCAGAGTATCCATTCTTTGGTGACTTCTCTTAATTTTTCTATTAAAGTCTGCTCAGCAGATAGTTAACTATGTAAAAACTTTATAAATAAAGTTGTATTTCCCAGCTCTGAGCAGGATACTTCTCAAATTCAAGCTACCTCTATAAACTTGCTCTTTGTTTTTGAACAATGCATGATCTAAGACCGTACTATGAAGAAAGAGCAAAACATTCAACAGCACAAAACACATAAGGATACTAAAACTCGTTTCTTGCTTCAAATTTTGAATTGGCTAAAGAGAGCAGCAAAACACACCTCTATATGGTAGTTTTAAAGTCAAGTAAAGGAAAGGTTACATTTCAAAGCTGGTATACCCCAAACCACAACAGATCACGCACAATCAAAAAGCCTACTCAAATACAGGCTGGGCAGAGAATGGCTGGAGAGCAGACTGGAAGAGAAAGAGTCAGGACTGCTAATGGATGAGAAGCTCAACGTGAGCCAGCACTGCACACTGGCAGCCAAGAAAGCCAACCTTATCCTGGGATGCATCAAAAGAAGCATGACCAGCAGGTCACAAGAGGCGATTCTCCCCCTTTATTCTGTGCTTGTGAGACCCCACCTGGAGTACTGTGCCCAGCTCTGGAGCCCTCAGCACAGAAACAACATAGAACTGTTANTGGGAGGTGTCCCTGCCCCAAGCAGGGGGGTTGGAACTCAATGATGTTTAACGTTCCTTCCAAATCTTACCATTCTATGATTCTATAATCTCTAGAACTGTGCTCTTGATAGGAGGATAAATCCATGAAAGCTTAAACACCAAAGTATCAAGTAGATGATGCGCTAACTTAGTGCTACCTCCTCCTCCCTCACCACAAAACACAGATGCTACAAATAGCTGTAGCTCCTTGCAATTCCTTGAAATTGAGTAGCTCTCAATTCCTTGAGAGCTACTACAAAGCCACAGGACCCTTTAAAGCCTTATGAAAAAGCACCCATCTATTTACATAAATTTGAAAATAATGCTACAAACAGTGAGGAGAAAACTAGCAGATACAGCATCATTTTCATGACCAAGCATACCTCACTACATGTTTTGTTATCACCCCATGAAGGTTTAGACAGTGGTGGTGGAATTGTTGGTTACTTCTTCATTTTGTGATTGTGAAGGTTGGGGTTTTATTTTTTTTTTAAATGCAGTATTAGTCATTAACTTGGTTTTCAAAGTTTCTCACAAAGGGAAGAGCATGTTCATGTGTATTAACATGGCATTTATTTATGGAAGAAAAAACTGGATGGTATAAGATTAAACTCATGCAAAAAATACAATAAACACTGTAACACCAATTTCAAGGGATTTGTTTATTTTTGGTTTACAAACAAAGGCACCCAATATTTCTGTTTGTCTTGTAAAAGCTTGTAGATTTTGCATTTGTTTCCAAACATCTGTTCCTACAGCAGAGAAAAACATTACAGGAAAATGTAATTTTTTTTCCTGGTCCCAAATTTAAATACCAGTAACTGTGAAGTGATCATGTTGTTTCAGCCTGCTCTTCTTCCTATTTAACCAACTGGAATATTTCCTGTAACTTGCTGGTCAGTACAGCCAGTCTAGCTTACTGTATCAAAACATAGTTTCAGTATATTTTTAATCCACACCTATTTTGTGCAAACACTGGTATGAAGAACTGCAAGAGAACAGGGCTCTGATATGGAAAAAATCCCAGTCGTTTCAGATAGGTTTCACAGACTCACCACAGGAAATGACAAAACTGATGTAATAAATGTGACACTGAATCTATTGTCAGTTGAATAGGACTGATGAATTTGTGTACGGTACCAATAGTGCACAGAACCAGTCTCCAAAATGGGAACAAATTTCAACTTCTATATTGGCAAACATTTAAGGAGTAGAGGTTAAATATCTTTAGGTTTAAAGTAATAATTTTCTTCCTCATTTATTCAAAAGAATAGATTTCTAACCAGTGTTTTGGACCAGAAATAATCAGTTCACTGGCTTCATAGTTCTCAGTGTTAACAAAACAATAGTAGAGGATCTTGTAGTATTTATAAACAACTAAAATTCTTAAGTGAATTACTTTACAGAATCATTTTCAAAATATAATGTATTTTTTCTTTTTTTTTGCAAACTTCAGCCACATGCCAACATGGGACAAAGGGTGTCACTGGATAGCAGGCACCTCCAAGAAAGAAAGTCTACAATGCCTAAGCATACTTTCAGGTCTAGTAAGATACTTGGGGAGGCAACTAAAAACATAATAAAGCTCATGTATTTCTTAAAGTGTAACATCTTCGATCACAGAAGTGATAATTTATTTTCAGCCACAGTCAGAGGTCTCTCACACAAGGTGTGGTCCTAGACCATTCAGGCTTTTCATCACTAGCTTCATATATACACACCACAGGTAATTTTAAAAAGGAATTACAGTTTAACTACTTACTACAGAATATTTAGCTCCAACAAGGAAGCCATTGTCTTTTCAAAGTGAGATATACACCTGCACGAAAGGTGTTCTCCCTAAAGTAAGAATTTTCACAAGAATACCAAAATAAGTTCTTTACATATTTAATTCAAATGGGACAAAAAAGGACCAAGGGCAAGTATAATGTAGATCTCATGTAATTAAGTCACTATTTGCCTTTTCAAGCAGATTCAAGAACACATTTGTCAGTATAAACTGATCTTAATGAACAAACACTGGGCTAAGGTGCTGGTCACAGTATCAATTAGAGGAACATTACAGTGTTTTCAGAATTCTGTGCAACCAAAATCTAAAGGGATGCTCATGTATTGTGTTAAACAAGTATTTAGTCTTTTCTTAAAACTTGCCATTTTTACAAATCTTTTCCCTACTGAAACTAACATGCAGAGAAAAAAAAATATTTTTTTTCCAGATTTAAACCTAATAATTTATGTTAAAAGATAGATAGAAGAATTGGTAACAAACTTTCATTCTGAAGCAAGCTGCATCTTGCTCTGCTTGCCCAGTGAAACAAGAGGCTTTACTGGGGCAGGTATGAGAAGGTGTGCTTACACATTGGTGTTGTCCATGCATCAGATTTCATAGCTCGTAGATTTAAAAAAATAAATCATTAATTCATGAAGCATTTGCTAATGTTTCTTAGAATTAAAAAAAAAAACAAAAACAAACAGGTACATCTCTTAACGAAAGCCTATGTATTTTGCCCAAGTATTATTACCAGTAATATAAATAGCAACTAAGCATAATAAATTCCTTTCAAATACATTTATCTTTTGAAGTCAGAAGTGTAACAATCAAGTGCTGGCTCCATGTTCCCTCCCTCCCCCCCCAAAAAAAAATCGTAAAAAAAAAGAGGACGGTCAATGACTTTATTTTTGGCCCCCTCAGGGTTACATTTCCTTTAATCTACTCAATGATAGAATCAATTCTGCTTTCAGAGAAGCAAATTGCTCATGCTGACATAAATGCAAGTTGGATGCAGTCAATTTTGAGCACAGAACTCAATCACTATGCCCATTCTGAAGACCAGATAGGATAACAGGCCTTTCAGTAATTAAGGAAGGTTGGTTTAGTGGTTTGGTTTTTTCCTTTTTTCTTATAAAGCAAAGTAGGCACCATTGTTGCATCCCTACTTTGAGAAGAAGGGAAGTGTCAAAAAGTAAAGACAAATTACAAAAGTCCTCAAAAAATTTTTTTCAGGAGATCCACCATCATTTATGTAATTTTGCAACTTACAAAACCCTTTGTAATTTAGAAGAATTTCAAATAAATAGGTCTACAGCAACTAGTAACTACTAAGTCAATATTCAACTTGCTTAATGTGGAGCAATACTTAAAAAAAAAAATCATATTAAGGCAGATTTCAATCAAACATGTTCCAAATTGCACAGTTCTGTTGGTCAGTGGTCTAAAGTGTTTTCCCCAGGTCAAGTTAAAGTTATTTAAATGCTTGTCTAATGCCAATTCAACCTGGCACTTGACCATTTTTTTTTTCTGTTTCCAGGAAGATACACAACTAACATTACATATACCATACTGTATATTTCGCACTCCAATTTAAGATGAAATTATGCTTTTACAAAGTGTGAGATGACTACATGTTACAGGCTTTGTGCAGTTAGACCACCATATGCATAGATGTCCTAATGCTAAATTCTTTTCTTCAGTATCTCATAGTACTGGAGGCTCTGAAGTAGGAGAGGAACTTGTAACACAGACTAACCACAAAGTACCAGATATTTCTTGCCATTTGTGATCTTGCAATAAAGATACGCCAGATCAGGATCACAAGAACTGTATTGAAGCCATAGCGTATATTCCTTAACCTACAGAAAAAAACAAAAGAAACAATTAAAACCAAGGTACCAGGACTCACAGGAAAAAAAAAGAACACTCTAAAACGAACAAATTAAATTCTACATTAGAAGTTACATCTATTTATCTCCAGATACATTATATTAAGCAAGTGATGGAAGTAAGCTGTTAAGTGAAGAACCAAACAGAAGGTTCTTGCATAGCTCACTGCTGCAAAACTGGAACACATGAGAACTAAGGATCAGAGTCAGTCCTGTAGCTAACCAAGTGTACTACTGCTTCACAGCTGCTTGATAAAAAACCTCTAATAGCCAAGTTACCATGCCTGTGACTTCATCTATAGAAGGCTGTCATCCACCTCTCTCAAAAAAAAAACCACAAAACAAGGAAGTATTTAACACTATGAACACCTCTCCTCACTTAAGTGTATATATATGAACTTTTAAATACGATGAACTCAAACTGCTGCTGACAGGAAAAAAACAAAACATCATGGGATTTTCCACCCAGAGAGCCCAAAGTCTTCACTGCAACTTTGAATTCATTCTTTCTTAGGGAACTATATTTAAATATCAGGAAAAACTAAGCATCCTTCTACAGGAACTGTGACTCTAGCAATCTTGTCACATGTAAAGATAGAAGCTTCAAGACCAACAGAAACCACAATTTGTTCAGATTTCTTAGAAACACAGCAATCTCTTTGGCTCAGTAGATCATGACACAGAATGATATGCGGTTGGAAGGGACCTCTAGAGATCATCTAAGTCCAACCCCCCTGCCAGAGCAGGTCCACGTAGAGCAGGTTGCACAGGAACACATCCAGGCAGGGTCTGAATGTCTCCAGAGATGGAGAATCCACCACCTCTCTGGGCAGCCTTGCTCCAGTGCTCTGCCACTCTCAAAGTAAAGAAGTTCCTCTTCATGTTTAGATAGAGGTTCCTATGTCCAAGTTTGTGCCTGTTACCTCTTGTCCTCTCACAGGGCGTCACTGAAATAAGACTGGCATCATCCTCTCAACACTCATCCTTTAAAAGTATAAGTGACTACTCAGCAATTTCCTAGAGTAGCCAGATCTCCCAGGCTGCCACATCTGACTAGTAGCGAAGCACTGGGCCCCTCAAGTTGAGATTCGAGATAAAAAGCTAGGTGCAACAGAAAAGACCAGCTTAATACTTCAGAGTAACTTTATGTTGGAACCTAAACCTCTTGCAAAATTATTCACTTATAAACTGAAAACTAGGGGCAAACAAACATTACTCCAATACAAGACTATTTCTCATTTTTGCTACAATCCTTTGTATAGAGAATGGCAACTGTATGATATGTTCTATGCATTTTTTAACAGTATCCAAATTAAAAAAAAAAAGCTCCAAATGAGTATGGGACCCTTTTTCAGCTATCCCACTATTACCAAAGATTACCGTCTTTCAAAAGTGTATCTGGGATCATAACATATGCCAATTCACTCTACAACTGCAAATCCTTGTCTTTAGAAGAGTGACACAAGTAAGACCTAGTCTTCTCTTTGTGCCAGCAAATGTGAAGTAGTATTGCAAAGCAAGACTAATCACTTTTATTTCATTCTGAAGAGACAAATCAAGAAACCTACAACTGTCTTTATGAATCAGTCAAGAACAAAACAAGGGCAACTAAGCCAGTAAAGTTCTGGACAGTAACAATGCATTCAAACTGGAGGAGTTACATCTTAGATAAAAGAATAACAGAAGTCATCATAGAGCACCAACATCAAAGCTTCCTGCTCTGAGGTGGAGAGTCCATGCCTGTTTATTCACCTGCTTCAAAAGGTCACAGTCCAGAATAAAGAACTATTGTTCTAGTAAACCTCTGTAACTGAACAAACCATTCTGACCTTGTGTTACTGTGTACCTTTTTACCTTACAAAAGATACTTGGGTAAAATCAGAAACCTGGATTACAGTATAAACTAGTGATCAGAGCCACAACCATAATCCCAGGCTTATACTGTAACTATTAGTACTAAGAGCAACTCAGAAGCAACAAACTGAACACAAAAGAGGACATCTGGTTTCCTTATAAAACACTTCAGACCACTGGACAGGAACAGAGTAATTCTGGAGGTGATATCAAGAACAATTAAGTCATAGCGCGGAAAAGCTAAGCTTGACAAGGGCTGGAAAACACAGGAAATATAGAGGAAAATAAAAATTTATACTTACTTATTCAAGTGTTTCCTAGCTGCAGGGAGGCCAGACATTTCTTCATTCAGCACATACTTCTTTGTTCCCATGCAGTAATTTTCCATGTATTCTGCCCAATGTAGTTGTCGAACATCAAAATTAAACATCTGCATAAAATAAAAGCTTTCACTGTTATATATGGCAGCTGAATTTTAGACAATAAAGGAAAAGAATTAATGCCTTTATAGCAGGTAACATTCTTGCATAAAAGACAAAACCGAATTATCTTGTCCTTAATTGTAACAATGGTCCAGATTTAGAACACAGTTCTGACTGAACCACCAGCTTCTTGTATCATCTCTTACAAGTTTCAATCATTTCATGCCTTATTGTTCCTACTCAGCAGTAATATTCCTCCCTCCAAGTGCACTGCTTTACCATTTCATCTGTCTACGAAGAATTCCACTATAGCAGTAACTGCTTTCTATTATGTTGTTTCCCTTTAAGCAACAAAATCATTCTAATATGCTATACAATAAACATCACTTTGTGCCAAGTGAACTATTTGATGAACGCAGAGCTTTTACCTGTGCTTATAGTTGTAGAGCTATATTTTTAGAAGAACCACTTGAGTATCTTCCTCAGTAGAAGAAGTTACTATGGTAAATTCACAATGCATTTTTTCACTGATGTACCAATTGCCTTATCTTAAGATTCAACAATAACAACCATTTAAGTCCCAACAAATACCAAGATATTCCCTAGCAGGTTTTTAAATCTGCCAATTTTTTTCAGGTAAAAGAATAAGCAAGATCATAATAGGATCTCAAACAAGGAGTTTTGTGCAGCAAAACTTTACTAAGCTTTTAAAGTTGTTATACATACAGTAAATCCTCAAGCTGATGCTTCCAAATAAGCTACTTAACAGCATGGCAGGTTTGTTATAAGGTGTGATGAAATACAAACCCACTGCAGTTCTGAAGACAATCCCTCACAGTGAGTCTCTGTATTTTAGCATTGTTTGCAAGTTAAATATCAGCCTGTAGTTCTACTTACAATATGAAATACATACATACTAGACAGTCCCCTAGTGCCGGTAAGCTATCAGAATCTCTAAAACTTTTTTTTCCATGTCTCAATGTAGCAAGAATATAGAAGTAAATAAAGTTTTAACTGTGACTTCAACTAGTTTTTCATTCCTATATGCACATCTTATTGAAAACACAGCTATTTGAAAATACTAATGGTCCAAAGCTCTGGGGTTGTTTCGGTTGTGTTTTTAAACTTTTCCTGAACTCAAGGTGCTGGAGGGGAAGAAGAGGAGGGAAGGGGTAGAAGTCCTCTCGACACAAGAAACACCAAAAGCTTTCATATTTGTAGACAGCTTACTTAGAAGCCTGGCAGCTTTTCTTCAAGCTCACCTATAGAACTAGCTTCTGGAAAACATCTGAACAGGAAAAACATCTTAAAGATGGCAAAGCTGTTCCAAATACATAAGGAAATCTGAGTTTTTAAAACTGTAGTAAATAAAACAGCGAGTTCATATTATACTTTCAGACTTCATGCCCACATCATGCAGCTACTTGCCTTTTTGTCTTCGGAGTTTAGCTGGTTCATTAGCATAGTCATATTTTCAGTATTCCAGATCCAAGATTTGCTTGTGAAGTATTCTAATAATGTCATGGCCTTATGAAGGCGTGTTATTGTTTTCATCATCCTACAGTCCAGGGCATGGAATGTACAGGTTACAGTGGTAAAAATTAGTTCAAAACAGTAAGATTGTAGGTTTTTACCCACTAACCCCACACTCCTACATGAACATATCCCATCTTGCTTTGTACTCAAAGGTTACATTAGATAGAGATATTTCTGCATACTATTAAAGTGGACTTCAGCTGTCCAATCTTTATACAGAATCAGAAATTACAGGATAGTCCTTTTGTTCTAATCCTACTTCCCAATGCAATACCAAGTTTCTTCCCTAAACATAAAAAAAAAAAAAGTAAAACATCCTCTATTGGTAACTCTTAGTTTAGGATACAGACAAAGAGCCCTTCTCATTTCAGTATACTGGAATATTAAGCTATACAGAACAATTTGACTTAAAAGAGTCACATTGCACAGTGTGGAACATACACACGTGACAACTTTAAGCAAAGGAGTAAGTTTCCCTGATCTTTCTGCATGCTGTGCAAGACCAGATTTCTATAATATACCAAATTGATTTATCATGGTCACTAAGCAATCAAGGCTTAAAACCATGAGAAACATGGCTTAGCCTCTTAACCCTACTGCTTCTGCAGCAAAGGTCAAGAAAATATTTAAGACCACATACAGACCATAGAAGATTCTGACAGTTAGGTGGCCAGTTCTACGCTACTTCAAAATATGCAGAAATACCCTCCATCGTTCCTTGTTATGCAGAAGCAGCAACTCCACAAAACCATTGCTTGGAGTACAGAGAAATTACAAGGATCAATTTGGGCAAGTTTCTCTTTGACCAGACTGTTTGAGTTGGTCCCCCCAAAAATGTGAGTCATCCAGTCTCTCAGATGCAAAGTTCCCACATTTAGGACAAGAGAGTTGTTTCACACGTTACAGTGCTAGAGACGCTCACTCCATTTTAATAGTTATTAATTAGAACCACATAACCTAATGCTATCCCTGCTTTGAAGGCTTGAGGTATTACTGTCTTGCATAACTGCTTCCAACTTGATCCTTATAGCAGGACACATTGATCATTTTAAGCACAGAGTGAGAAGGGGCTGGGGGCAGGCAAAGAAAGCAGACTAACCCAGCAGTAACAGGAAATGGCTTTCTGAAGTTGTTTTATTCAATAAAGTTTATAGAAGCCATAAAACCCACCATTTTTTCTCTGAAAGCTGCCTTGACACATTCGTAATGCGCTATATAGCTTCTACAAGTTTCTCAGAAACTCTTCTAAGCAAGTATTTTATGTCACATTAGTGTCCCCTACTGCTACTAATGGCTGGCATCTCAGCATCTAAGGGAATATCAAAATTGCCTCTTTTTCTTCTCATGAAATGGAGTAATACAAATTTTAGAGACCACTGAAAAAGTAGAATACTTCTAAAGCACAAATATTTTTCCTTAAGTCCCATAGAAACCTATGTGCAGACTATTCAGAGTCATATTCACATTTTAGACCACCAGCTAATTAGTAGATATTTCTAGATGCTTTCAAACACCTATTTATAATTGCACCAGTTGGGCAAGATAGCAACACTGGGAGCCAAGTTTAACCAGAGTTCCTCCAATTAAAAAAAAAATTATGAATACAGACTGTGCACCTAAAATATAACCTGTGCTAACAAGACTGAACATTAAAAAAAGCATACTAGTTAGAAGTCAGAAAAGAACTCAGAACTCTGAAAGCAAAGATCTCACTGGTCAGATAAGCCAGAAAGAGCTCATAGCAAGATGGCCTGGAAAAAACTTTGCCAAACAGGACACAGCAACTAAGTACTACAACTTTTTACTGACTGAGCTTTTGTTTTACTACTGAGCTTTTGTGCCTCCCCAATTTGTGTTCTTATGCTAAGCTGGAAGAAAAACTGAGGTTTAGTTAGAGTGCATAGACTGCTACAGTTTAAAAAAAACTTGCGCCCCTGCAAAATACTTAACAGAGCAAACAAATATCTCAATAGACAAGTGTATATTTTGAGGTTGTTACTGGCCACTCACATTGGGGTTTTGCTCCTTTTTGTAAACAAAACCTAAGCTGAGTTTACACTAATGTGAAGACTAACCTCTGCTGGGAATCTTGCTGTGTCTGCTTATGGATATGACTTTAGAATATAGCTAAGCTCCTTAAAAAAAAAAAAATCAAGTGGCTAAAGAGTTCTTCTACCTCAGCTGCACACTGTTTTTTTCCTCTCCCTCTAACTCAAATTAGATTTAGTGACTGGCAACAGAACCAGCTGACTCAATTCATCAGTGGAAACCTGCCATTTAGTGGACACCTACAGAGCTCTAGCAGACAATGTTTCATAAAGGTGCCGTATTCCTACTGCAAATGGGAATACACATACCCCTCAAAAAAGAACATGAATACATATAATGAAACTTTCTCTTTCAACCTGTAGTTTTGAAATATACACTTCACAGGTTTTCCCAGAAATAATCACTGGACACAAGTCAAATATCAAGGCTGTATATAACCAGTCAGTATAATATCAAGCACTGAATCACACCTTCTTCATAAGCTGGAGACAAAAAAAGAAATATACACCTGCTGATTGTCATAGAGAACTGAACCTCAGCAGCAGTCAGTGTCACAGTATGCAAGACTTTCACCTAGATACTAGGTAGAACTTTGCCTCTACTGGCAGTCATTACTGCCATTAACACAAAATGCATTTCAACAGTTTGAGAAGGACATCACAAGAATCAATAGTTTTAAACAATAGTTAACTCAATTATCTATAAGTTAGGTGGGCAAGTTTCTATACCAGGCAATTGAATGCTGAGTTAACTCTATGCATACTGAAGAAGTCTTGCACGCAACCTATTGTCTCCGGGCTAAAACCAGTTCTGATACCAAATACAGACTGATCCTTCAGTGTATCTAAAGGCAATCTGCAAGTCTCTGCATAAGCATTACAGGTAGCTAATTTGTGTATTTTTAAATGATTCCTTCAAATATACAACACAGAAATCTGAAAGCTTAAGATTTTCATTTGGCTGTAAATTTTGAAGTGCAAGACATACTACTGGTATTCTCAGCTTTCCAACAGCTCTGTTGGAAAAGTGGTTCTTTTTCTGTGGTTCCTTTAAGAGTACAGCTTTTAAACTTCCAAGAGGAAAAAACACCCTAATATATTCAATAAAAGGGTATTCTTCACTCATTTCTGACATGTAAGAAAGGAACTATGTGAAAGGTGCTTAATGTTAAGTTTTAAGCAGCTTTACACAAAAATGATAGGTAGATACATCAACCACACCTCCCTTGAGCATTCTAAGAAGTAGTAACAGGAAAAGAATTGGAGAAATCCTTGAATTACAGCATAAAAATTTCATGCCACATTCTGTTCTTCCAGAATAATATCTGTTGGGTGTTTGTTTTTAAAGGCTTTAAAATGTCAAAAATACTGAATTGTTCTTAAATATCATAAGATTCTGTTGTGCTAAGCACTATGCAGGGTTCCAAGAGAAAACCATTCCTTCTATTAACCAGAGTTGTTTCGCTGTACAATTACATATATGTAGAAAGCTACTGACAACACTCTTAAACTTGGATACTAAAGATTATCACCACTATTTATGTAATTGCACAATGCTGTAACAGTCAAATATCTAGTAAAAAATACTAAGTTTCCATTATGCCAATCCTTATCTTACAAAATTTAGAAGACATACTAGAGGCATTAGTTATTCCTTTCCCTTCCTTAACTGTTAATATTATCAGAAAAAATGTTAAAATTCAAGAACCTTCAACTAGATGGAAAACCAGCAAGATTTCCATCCAACAAAAAATGTTGCTTCCACAAGCAAGATGTAAATGAATTATGTTGCATCACAGAAAGATTTCAACAGGCAACAAAACCCCTAAACAGGATGAATTTTTTTAAATTATTATAAACATAATCCTTTACTTCTGAAGGGTCATAAAGCCTAAATTATTTCTTCCACTTGTTAAAAAAACCTCACTCAGTTGCAGTAAAGATATTCTGACAGTATGCCAACAGTACAGTTAAACCCACACAGTAATTTCACTGCTTATTTTTCCCTATCTTGCATGCAATAAAGATCTTAGAAGTGTATTCAGGATCAGCATAGAGAGGGCAGGCTACAGACCTGTCAAGGTAGCACAGTATTTGAGTAAAATCAGCACAAGAAAACTATATTTTTACTATACTGCTCAAGCTTTTCTGCCAAATTGGTAGGAAAAGCTATGTTTTAGATTGAACCACCCCTTCTTGACTCAGAACAGCATTATACTGAGTTTAAGAATCTCAAAGAATGTTTGCAAGGCTTTGGAAGTTTCCTAGAACATGCTACCCGGTAATTAAAATGGCTCTGTCACTGGACACAATGATCACAGCAACAGTAGTACATCCCTATATCCTGACTGTCTCTAGCCTACCAGTTAAAGCAGCTTTCAAAATATTGAGCCAAAAGACTAGAAAAAAACAAACAGAAGTTTAAAAATCTGTCTCAAATTTCTTTTATTATTAAACAACATATGAAGCCCATCAGATTTAATCTTAATGCACATCTTAATTTTGCTTGCATCTGTGTATTTATTTATAGAATCATAGAATGGTTTGGGTTGGAAAGGACCTTAAAGATCATCAAATTCCAACCTCCCTGCCATGGGATGGGACACCTTCCACTAGATCAAGTTGCTTAAACTCCCATCCAACCTGGCCATGAAACACCTCCAAGAATGGGGCTTCCACAACTTCTATGGGCAACCTGTTCCAGCACCTCACCACCCTCATAGTAAAGAATTCCTTTCTAGTATCTATATTCAATCTCCTCTTTCAATTTAAAACCATTATCCCTTGTCCTATTGCTACATTCCCTGATAAAGAATCCCCTCCCATTTCTCCTGTAGCCTGCCTTTAGGTACTGGGAGGTCTCTCCAGAGAGACCTTTTCTTCTCCAGGCTGAGCAACCCCAGCTCTCTCAGCCTGTTTTCACAGGAGAGGCTCTCCAGCCCTCTCATCTTCATGGCTCTCTACTGGACCTGTTGCAACATGCTCACATCCCTTCTGTACTGAGGAGTCTAAAGCTGGACACAGTACTGCAGTTGAGGTCTCACCAGAATAGAGTAGAGGGGCAGAATCACTTCACTCAGTCTGCCAGTCACAATTCTTTTGATGCAGCCCAGGATGCAGTTGGCTTTCTGGGCTTCAAGTGCACATTGCCAGCTCACGTTTTGCTTCTAGTCCACCAACACTCTCTAGTCAAAGGGTGCTCCTCAGGGCTGCTCTCCAGCCATTCTCCACCCAACCTGTATTTGTGCCTGGGATTACCACAACCCAAGTGCAGAACCTTGCACCTCACCTCTCAATCCCCTTTCAGAGCTTTTCTTTCACATGCATTTGAGTAACCTTAGTGACTGAACAATTGCTTGGTTTAGTCAAAATTCTTCTCTCCTTCAAACTAGAAACCTTTTGCACGATAGGAAGCTTACCCACCCACTGCTATATTCAGCTAATTAGGAATGCTCATATTAGTAATACTCCATAGGCTACAAAATACATCTTTAGTGTTATCAGTTGTACTAGTACTGATGAAAATTCTAAATTCCATCTTTGGATATCAAGAGCTTTATATATATATATATGAATATATAGTGTTATATATATGTACACATACACTAAGAGTGTTTTAAATGGCATGATTAATCAAGGCCTTGTTAGTATCACTGCTCGAGTACTTAAAAGACTAGACACCTTTTAAAGACTGACAAGATTCTGCCAATGCTACTTCCTAACCATTTGAAAGACAGAAGGTTGGTGTTTATAGCGTAACTATTTTTAGTGAGTGATAAAGTGTTCACATCTGTCAGATAATTTCTATCATTTTTTATTCTTCATAACTTAAAATTGCAGAAGAGCCTAGAAGCTAGGCATTTGTACATTCAATACCTTCTTTTGATCTGAAGGCATCTTTTTCATGTTTTATTACTATAGATTACTATACAGAAAACAGCCCTGGCTGCTACTGTTGTTGTGGATATTACACTATTTTAGGCTTGGAACAACAGAATCCAAGGTGGTTTAGACCTTTTCTTCTACAAACTACTTACATTGCTTCCTTCTACTGATCCACTGCCAAGCCTGTTACAGAACTTTTCCGCTCCTTCTAAGACAGAGCTAGACTACAGGACAATAAATGAATACTCACTTGTATTAATACACTGCCACCAGTGAAGATATTACAGAGTCCAAAGACAAATACTTTTGAAAACATAACATAGGCAATGAGTTGTTAATATGGCTTGACAAATCTGAAACAAGTTTAAGTGACACTTTATATTCCTTCCACAATTTATAGTTTAACCTATTTGGTACAGCTATGACATTTCACCACTGAAGAAGCTAACCAGGTATTAGTATAAATATTACAAACTGAATGGAATGTTGAGATGATACAAAACAATGTATCAGATTGAGTTGTATCATCAGGAATAACCCACAATTATTAACTGTCTCCCATTCCATTTTCAGTTTATAATAGCAACAACAATCTCAATGCAAGTCACTAGAGTTTAATGACTGACTAGGATTCTGATCCAAGACATCTCAGACAGTATTGTGAAGTCAGTTGTTAATCTCTTGAAACCACAGCCATTGGATTGTTATTGCTTACAGTCAGTAAGTCTAGATAGTGCCCACACCACATCTTTGCAAGTCTCCGCCACCTGGTCAGCAAGATATTTTTAGCCCTCTCCTTACTTTGGTTTATGACCTGTCAATGTACACAGAAGATCATGCAGCAATGCAGTTGTACGGCTGACCACAGTCAGATAGAGGTGTGAGAGGGGGCTGGATCCTGAGACAAAGCTAGGGTACCATACTGCGCTTTCTAATGGATTTATCCTGTAATTCAAATTAACGTGGTGTCCTGTAGCAAAAGAAATATTCAAAACATGTTGATTCTTATTAGTCAAGAACAAACATCACTAGCTAGATCCTGTAATTCTGTTTACCTTGACTACTCAAGCCCCCAAACTATCCAATAAAAACATCCTCATTTTACTACAAAGGTCAAAGTCACTTTCAATTCAAGGACCTGTTCTCAGGAAAAAAAAAAAGGCCGAGTTTTAGTCACAAACCTTTCAGGGGAAGAAAAAACAATTAATATACACCATAGTGTAAGCACAGCTTTGCTTAACAGTCAGAGGAACAGACAAGACAGAGCTAGTCACCATTACCTTGGGCTTCTTCCAGTAATCCTGAGGTAGATATCATACAGGAATGCTGGGGCCTTATGGCTTACAGCAATCCAGTAATGATATAAAAGGTGATTGGAAGTTAGATTTACATTGGGCCGTCTGAAGGCCTGTTCGAGAGGATTCCTCTTGAAAGTAGAAATTACATGATATTCTGAGAAAGAAAAGTTGCGTAACAGCTTTGATAATAACCATGTAAAATTCAGTGGTTTTCAAAGTACATTACAGTGTATAATATTTACATCAGTATGTTACTTAAATAACCACCCTAACTCCTCTATAATCCACAGAAACAAAACCAAGAGTGATAAGCTTTTAACCTAAAATACTATTGAACTGATTCTTATTACAGTCAAAAGGTCTTATGTCTTCATCTTCTGTACCTTTTTATTGTAGCTTCTCTCTTTCTGTTCCTCTTCCCTTAGAAGTAGTTGGTTTCAAAGATTCACAGCAATTTAAGTTTATATAGCATGTAAAGCTATTTAAATAGTCATCTATATTTCATGAAGGTTATTCTGATCTCATGTGAAGAATAATCCAAAAAACAGATTGAGGACTTTGCAAGCATCTGAAGTGTACTTCAAATGACATTTTAACAACGTATCCATATTTAAGCATGAAGAAAAGGGCTATTAGGATGGGTCTAAGCAAGACTCCTGCAGACACCTGAAAATTATGTACGTGATAGATATGCAAGACCAGCATCTTAAAAAGCTGTGCTGAAATTCACTCTCCTTTAAACCACCTCTTGTAACTTCATGCTTTTGTTTATAGATAGTGTTTTGATAATTTGTATCTTGGTTTGAATACAGCTAAGTCAGCAATCTTCCAAATTTGGCCAAAGCCATAGAGTTTATAAATACAGATACATATAAAATGAACAAAAGCAGGTAAAAGGCATGAAGAAAGCAGTAAAGAGAAATAAACCAGATTTAAGTATTGAGGTTAACCAAAAGAAAAACATTAACCTGATCTTAAAAACACTATTTCTAAAGAACTCTAAGCTAATAAACACCTTTAACATGCCAGCAGTTCATATTGCCATTTATAATAAAAACTATTACAAAGCTTTTGGCATGTGCATTACATTTCAATCAGCATATGTAAGAGTTGAAAATAGCTGGCCATACTTTCTTAAAGATTACTTTTCCCTGTACATGAATAGTTGAAGTCTCATGTAGCTATGAAGATTAAAAAAAGCCACTTCAACCAACAATTAACTTAAGCCAAACACAAAGAACTACACACGTGCAAAACTACTACCATACCTCTCAATTATGCAGATGCACAGAACATCTATTTGTGGGCTCCATATGTGTTTAGTTAAGGTTGCTGTTAAAACCCAACATCACCAACTACCACACCTCTGAGCAATGCTTTTCTCTGCACACCACCCACACTCTGCAGATTAGGTCATGGCAGCATCAAATAGAAAAATCAGTTTGTTATAACAAATCCAAGAACAAAATGGAACAGTGGTAATGCTGCAAGGAAAGAGAATAAACAATAAAAGATAATGAAAAAGCGCAATACTGCAAAATTGAGAGGAACGGTGATTATCCTGACTTCAACAACAAAAATTAAATATGTGACCACTGATTATAGCCTGTGATTTATTGTTTGACCTTATTTTTCTTTCTTTTTTTTTTTTTTTAGAGACATTAATAAAGAAACATGGCATACCAACTTCACCCCAGTGGAAAGGATTGGTGCCACCTGTTGTACAGTTATATACCATGACTTTTCTTGGTCTAGGGAGAAAGAGGACAGTAAGTTAGAAGACAACCAACACTTCCAAAACACAGGCAACAGACATACCCAAAGGTATCTTTTCCCTCAACAGCATCATTTGCATGGAGCAGAAAGCATCAATCTCACATTAAGATTCTTTGCTTTCTGTATTCCAGCATTTTTCTCCTCCTTTAACTACCATATTTTCTCTTAGGTGGCATCACCTGTGTTACCATAGACTATTGATTACAACAAGATGCAGGAAGTAATGCTCAGACAGCCAGTATTAGTAGATGTCTAGCATAAGGAAGTTAAATTAAACTCAGAGGGACTAATGCTGTTAATTAACGCTTAAATTCCTTTGTCCTTGGGAGCAGCAGCACACTGCTTAGAATCATAGAATTGTTTTGGATGCAAGAGACCTTTAAGATGATCAAGTGCAACTGTTCACCTAGTACTACCAAGTTACCACTAAGCCACATCCCCCAGTAGAAGCTCAACAGAAGACTGATTTATTAAAATGCACAATCAAATTTCAAAATACTTAGTGCTGTCTACTGTCACCTGTTATACCTATTAACTCCAGAATACCAAGCTGCAGCCAGTGTCGCATTGACAACAACATCTACTGGAACAAGATCTGCTACTGCATTGTTGGAAGCTCTTATTGTTCGAAGAATTCCTTTTCCTGCCTTAAAAAAACAAAACAACAACAAAAGATAAAAGACTCACCAGTAAAACATATGAAGCTTTGCTACCTTCCAAAAGGAAGAAAAAAATATAAGTATATTCATTACTTACAGCAATGAAGACACCACTAGGTCCATTGAAGTTATCAATCCATCCCTATTATGAACAGGAGGCAGGAGAAAAGATTTGGTTAGAGTATACTGAAGTCAGCAGTTTCAAGCAAAAATTTGAGAAGCTTTTACAAGTATAAGGGATGGAGGAAAAAGAACATAGACAAGAAAAATACTAATTTCCATGTCACTAATTGAAGTTCTTTCATAGCAATATCTGGAAATGTGACAAGTTGCTACGATTCAAATGAGATCTCCCTGTAGATTCACCGGTCCTTCAAAGTGAGGTGCTAGCTTGTTTATTTCTTAATGAATAAAAAGTGCATGGCATGGCCTGCAAAAATATATTTATGCTGAAAGTATTCAAGTTTACAAGTATTTTTAGGCTAGCTTCTAGCACCTCAAAGAAGGGAGATGGGTAGTTTTCCTATCGATTATTAGTTTTTTTATCTTCAAACAAAAGACATTCTCGCTCAACTTTAATGACACTATTTAGATACCATATACTTACTGGCTTGGCATGAACATTGTACATACTCAAAAGGGTATGCAAAGTAGTTATATGGATTTTAAGGGCTCAAGATACTTTGTCTTAAACTGGAAAAGCTATTCCATCACCAGTCTCCAAAATAAGAGAAAGCATATAGCATATGCTATATATCAATGCACTATAAAAAGTACAGAGAACTTACGCCAACCCCTACAAAGCTTACAGGTTTTACTAGAAGAACCAGAGCCAAAACACCTTTATGACCTGCAGGCCCTGGTTCTCTTAGTCACCCTTTGCAGATACTGACCTATCAAAGCATCCTGAAGAGGGGAAAAAAACAATGAAGATACACAGATTCATGAAATAAAAAGCTGAGAATTTATTTCATGTGTGAAATAGCATCTTAACAGATCTTCCTCTATGAAGGTCACTGGATAAATAGGCTGTCAGTATGTACTACAGCTTACAGGCAAGATGGTCAGGTGAAAAGTCAATGACTTACAGGAAAAGGCTCCTTCCAACTAGCACCAACAATAGATGGCCTTATAATGGCTGTGTTTAATCTTGCACCTTCTTGTTGTACTACATATTCAGCTAAGGCTTTTGTATATATGTAAGTATTAGGTCTGTCGCCTATCAGTTTAGGAGTAATATCGTTCACTAGGCCATCATCCATCCACCTAAAGAAACAGAGTAAGAGGTAAGCGTAAATTACTGCACGTTGCTTCACTGGGGGGAAGGGGGTAGGGTGCACAGAAAAACAGTTTGTAAAAAGGATAAGCAGATATATCAGAAGCATTTTGGAAAGTAGAATTAAAAGCCAATCTCTTCTTCAAAACACTACCAAAACAATAATAAAAAATTTAAATAGAAAAAAAAACCAACAACAAAAAACACACCAAAAACCTTAGCATTCCCCTAGAAACAAGAAATTCTGTGAAGAAATTCAAGTAATAATTAAAAATTCACTTCTGTATTCTGTATTTCTGCAACAGCCCCAGTATCCGTCACTGAACTCGTACACTTAAATTCTAAAAACCAAGCTGAGACTTAAACACCAACTTCCACAGAAGATAGCATGTCACATACACTTTTTTACTTTAAAGAGCTAGAAGTTGTAAAGCATTTCCATAAGCATTTAAATATCAAACAATAAAGGTCTACTGACATCTCACACTGTGCTTAACTTTAAAATATAGCTTCGTAAAATATCATTCATTAAAACGTAAGAGTTAGGGGGTTTCTCTTATCTAAGCTGAAGGCGAAGCCAGAAAAATCAAGTTTAGTAGAGCCTGCCTACTAGTCATTTTTATTATACACTACTATTTAAGCTAATGTGTCAACTGCCTACATAAAACCCTTCTGAAAAGGGATCTTAAGGAATAATGTCATGTTCAAGATTCTACAGCAGCAGTGCAGTTAGGCTGGTTCAAGGTTTCAAATTAAACCATAAAACATAAGCATTTGAAAGTAAGTGCCAAGGGGGGGGAAAAAAATAAAATTAAAAACAGTCTTTCACCAGAACATATGCCCAGTTCTACGAGTGCAAGGGAACTCTCTTATATAGTGTACTAAAGAAAGTAAGTGAATTTATGACCTTCACTAAACATTAAACTGTCTTTTTTCTTCTGTTGTTTAAGTTGCCATGACAATTTTCCTCTTTTAAGGAAAGGGGATATGGACTGAAAACAAGTTTCTTACTAAAATAAGAGGGTTGCACATTCAGTGTCCACTGAAATAAGCATATTGCTATTTACCATTTTGCCCAATTTATTACATAGCAACAATAGAGCTAGTCATACATTCCTTTACAATAATCCTAATTCTATTACCCAAGTTCTCAAACATGAAGTGCAGGCACAGCAAGGTAGTCTTTGGGACACTGGTACACTTTTCCCCAGTCAGCATTAATTCATCTTGAAAGCGATGCTGCCGCTCCAAAAGAGTCCTAGCCACATTACGAGTACCACCCTCCACCTTTGTGGCGTTAAGCACCACCTCTGTAGCAAGCTGGAGCACCAAGTTTCTCTCCTTACATTAAGTCTTGCAAATTCATCTTGCTTCACAATTAATTCAGCACTGTGTATTTAGAGCTGTTATAGCTTTCAGTCATAGTACACTAACACAACAAAAGATATGCCTCTTGAGCTACTGATAATTTAGTGTTCTCCACTTCAAAACAGGACTTGGATTTTGTTTGCATCCACCATCCAACATGAGCCAAATAAATGGAATTTAGCCAACACCGTTATTTACCAATATTCTGTTATAATCAAAGCTGATCTGCATCAGATTTCCTTCATGATACAAACTGGGATGGCAAGAGGAATAAAATCCCAGAAAGGAAAACAGAACTATTTCTATGTGTCTCAGTCAACTGTTGGCTAGAGAGATTACTCTTGCCTAAGTTCACAAAAACCTTCCCCTCGTTACCATGAGCTCTAAAATACAGATAGCTGTCCAAGCCCAAATCAAGCATCTTACATTCTACTTACCCTGCTTCTGAAAAACAAAGATAAACATGAATATGACTACTTCAGAATATCTCATTTGAAAATATATTTAAAGTCAACATTACTAAAGAAGGTTGGTGCAATGGGCATTCCAGGTAGTAGCTCGTTTGTTCTTAATGTTAATGCTTTCTATCAAGAACAAGTTAAAGAAAATATTTTCATTTTTCATCAGTTATTTTTAGTTTCATACTTCTTACAGGGGTGATACTTTGACAGGGAAGAAGGAAAAGACCGATTTAAGAGTTGACAGATTATAATTTATAATATTACACTTGACTTATCCCATGTTTACCACCTGTATCATGGTTTGACAGCTACTAAATAAGACCTCAGGACAGAAAAAGCCCCACAGAATGAGTAACTCCCCCCTCCAACCCCCCTCAGTAGTGCCCAATTCAAGATGAGAAAGCTACAGAAAACAGATTTTTTTTTTAACGTTTGCAGTCTCTGAATACCTAATGGAACTAATTCTACAGTTGTGTTTCTGAGCAGGTAAGTAATACTCTTTCAGTATCTCAGTCTGATACTGCAATGGCATTTAGGTGGATGTAGTGGAGGCATCCACTACATCTTTAAGAAGGGGACTATCTTGTTTTTATCCTTTTCCTTCACAATTCCAGTACCAGCACACTTGGAACAGCACAGTTGTTTGTTTTTTTAAATACAATTATGAAAGCCTGCCACTCTCAGCATACAGGAAGCATCATGAATAGATCCTACTCCTTCAGTACAACTCCACATCTAGCTCAGCTGAAAGCAACCATAAAAACTTTGTCCATCTTCTACACAGAAAAGAGAAGTGCCCACCATGCTGTCAGGCTTACAGGACAGCATAAGCTAATTCCTTCATCTTTTAGGTTCTTAATAATTTTTTGGTCCTTCATTACTAGGAAGCAAGTAGTTACAGATTAGTGAAGTAGCTTCAGAAAGCATAACACATACTCAAGGGAATCTATCAGCTTCTTGGGATCAACAGGAGGTGGATAAACTATTTCCTCAATCTGTGTCCGGTTGCAATATGCATAGGCAGTTGAAACATGCACAAAGACTTCCAGATTCTTCATCTGCTGTGCCAAGAAGAGGAGCTGTTGTGTAGCAATCACATTCAACTGAACAGCATCTCTGTTGATTAAACAGAAGTTTGATTAGCAGAAAGCAAAATAAAAACAAGCAAAAAAGAAATAACTAGTCAATCCACTCCTAAATGCCTGTGATGGTTATATAAGGTACTCCTGAATTCTCCGCACATCCCAGAAAAAAAGCTGTATGGACAGCATCCTAACTTTTTCCTTTGAATAGTATGCCACAGTCTTCATCTAGAACATCTCTCAATGTTCAGGATAATTTTCCCAAGTTTTACCTTGGTTATAATCGGCATTCTTGTGCTCCATTGTTAGTGGGAAATTAAGCGTATCTTTGATCTCTTCCAGCCAGATTCCAATCCTACATTTTTCATAACATGAAGGAAATAATGCAACACAACACCAAACTGCCACATGAAATGCATCTCTGAACTTCCTAGTTCAAGCTGAGTTACATCAGCAACTCAGAAGGCTTACAGTTGGAGACTCAATAGCCCAACAGGATTACATGAAGGAAGGGGAAACAAAAAAAAACCCACAACACACACAAGAGGGGGAACCACACTCCAATCCCACAACTCCACTGCTTCTCATTAAAATAGAGTCCTTCACAAGACTAGGACAGTAGGCATACCTCTACAAACCCCACCAGAACACAGCTTACTGACCAATTACTAGGATTATTTTTTTATACAATTCCAATATTCTCTTCAGGTTATCAAATTTACTACGGGCACTACTTTTCTTGTACATAATGTACTAATCAACTAAGAATACAGCTAAATAAAGCTTCATGAAAGACTTTGCAATAAAGTGTCATAAAAAAAATAAAAATCTCAGTCCCTCCAAATAAGCACCGAGTTTAAGACTGCTTTATCGCACATTATTACTGGAAGAATAGGGAAGAGGGACCACTATCCTAAAGCAATTAACATCAAATGGAAAAATGTTACTGCTGAATAAATTAGCAGGTATGGGAGTTCTCTGTTAACTAGGGTTTTTCTTTTCTGTTTTGTGTTGTTTGGTGGGTTTAGTTTGTGGTTGTTTGGGTTTGTTTTTTCTTTTCATTTTATTAAAAAAAAAAACACCACCCCACTATTTTTCTCACTCTTCACTGCCTCTTTCAAAAAAAAAAAGAAAAAAAACACCACCAAAGGTAAGAGTTAGCAATCAGGCCTGTATGCACCACTTTATGATACAAAATTGTATATGAAGTCCAAGTCAGGAAAACTTGCAAAATGAGCCCCAATATTTCATTTTCTTGACTTTATTCCTACTACTGTCCCCAACTGTTCTGAACTTCACATTAGTTGTTTCTGTCAAATATTTGAAGAAGGCTGCTCTAGGTGGTCTCCAGATTTGTAAGGCTTCTCCAACCATTCCAGCACATGCATTAGAAAAGATAAGCACCTAAGAAACACTCATTTTCTAATTCCCTAAAACAACGTATCAGACCCACTGGAGGTTGTGGGCTTTGTGGGCTTTTTTTTTTTTTCATACCAAGAACCCCATTCCAGCAATCTTCCAAATTGTTTTAAAGTCCCTCTGGCCTTTTGTCACATTGGTAGTACCTTAACATCTCAAGACCATACAATGGTGATAAACACAGGCTCCCTTATGACACTTCAGCAGATCGTATAGCTTTCTTAGAGGTAGTGCCAGCCTTCGTAACAACCGAAATAAAATCTTAAGTTGAGGAGTGGTTTACCTCAAAGTTTCCTTACTACCTCTCTCCCCTCATAAGAATTAGAGCTATTCCTGAAAGTCATTCACCCAAAAACGTGTATTTATACTATTGGTTCAACACTAAATGCAGTCACTGTTTTTACCAAAAAGCAAATACTATCTTTTCTTGTTTCTGGCACTCCTTTCTCTAGTATTACCTTAACAGATTTTCTGTACAACATGGAAGTTTTCAACTTTTAGTTTTCATCTTTATCCCTCTACGTTTACTTCTCCCTACTCCCTCCAACACAAACCTCTGTTCTTCTTAACAAAGGACTTTCTGAGACACAGAGAAAGCCAAGTAATATTTAAATCTCCTGTTTGTTCATCAGATAGAGAACATGTGCTAGAACCTTCCCCACATAGTTTTGCCAAAAAGTTATCCCATGAAAACAGACATAGGAAGACATAATAAGGAAGACTAAAGGAGTAGTTTGTATTCCCTTTTACACATTAGAAAAAAGCTCTAATATTACTGGCAAGCACAGTACGTATAGCTACAGCTTATTCCTAATTCTTTCTACCCATCCCAGAGATCAGAGCAACACATGTTAGGAAGACTCAGAATAGCAACATGTTCCCTAGTCAATTCAAGAGCTTCCCTTCAGAAAGGCTTTGAAATTCAGGCAATATAAAATTGAAATGAAATGAAATGAAATTGAATATGAAATTCAGGAATATAGTTAAAAAACCCAACCAAACAAAAAAACACCCCAACACCAAAACACCACAAAAGCGCCCCCTAAACCCCAAAATATAACAGCAACAAGCCAAACCACACACCCCTCCCTGCCCAAAAAACCCAAACACCAAACCAAGAAAACACCACTCAAGACCTGAGGGGCTTATAGCAAAACAGGACTAAATAAGTTATTCTTGAAGTGCTAGTAACAGATTTGTCTTTTTACCTAAAGCTAAATAAAAATATGAACTTTTCCATGTTGAATAGCGTAATTCTAATCTCTGGCAAAGCAGGTTTAAAAAATGTGCCTCTATCTTCCTATGAGAAGAAAATGAAAGCCCAACAGCTTGAGGTAATAGTTTTTTTTCCCCCAACACTTAAAGGGAATCATGAAATTAACCAAGCACACAAATACCAAGTACATGAAATAGCCTGACAGGCTGAATATTTGAAAGATTCTGCAGATCTCATTTACCCCCTCCCTTCAACTACCATTGGTTTACCAAACCAGAGTTCGTACTGACTTACAGACTCACCTTAGTGTTTCATTGAATCTGACTGTAGCAGCACAATGAAATATAATATTAGTGCATTCTATAAGTTCTTCCTTGATTGGTTCACTAAGGTCCAGTTCAGGCTGTGTAAGGTCACTCGTAATTACTAATATTTTTGTTTTGAAGTCTGGCTGCTCATCTCTCAGTCTGTCAAAGAGCTGTCAAAAAAAGGAGACTGAAGTTTCAAACAAAGCCAGTGAAGATAACATGTATGTCTCATTTGAATGAAAAAAAAATTCCCACATTTTTGGCCTATACGGAGTTATACCTCCTTATTTCTCAACATCATCAGCAAGTTAGAAAAATGTGTCAGGAATATTACAACATGTTACTGACCTCTCATTAAGATATTCAATGATGAAGTCATACACACTTTATCCCACACAGTGAAAGCAGTATTGCACACATTGTATACAAGGTAGTAAGACTCCAATTTGCATTACAATTTTTTTTTCACTACTTACCTGTATCCTTAAAATCAGTATCATAAGAAAGAATAAATGGCCTCTATTACACACCAGGACTTAAAGAAATTTTGAGTAGCAGCCTAAATACTATAGTGTCTTTTCTTTGAGCAGAAGGAAAGAGAAAATTCTGCCCACTTCCCAAGCTGGACAATAACTATTCAAAGTCTTATAGATTTGCACAAGTCATACTGGGTTTTAGGTTTAGAAAGCTTTCATCAAGCTTTAAACATTTCGATTTAAGAAATACTATCCTGGAATTATGCCTGTTTGGGGGAACTTCCAGATTAAAAAAAAAAATAATTGTTTCTCTGGCTAGTTAAAAGAAAAAAGGCAGGGTTAAATGTGGCATACTGTGTTAAAATATCTGACCAAGTTTTATCAAATTGGCATTAAGCTACTTGCATTGGAAAAAACCTCACCTATATTATATTCCATCATATATATTTTACTCATAAGTAACTGGGTTCAAACTATGTGGCTTAAGACACACAGATAAAAATTCTTGCTTCATCTTACTTATGCTCATTAGTATGCAGATTTCCTGAGCAAAATAGTACTGTGTGAATAAAACACTCTTGAAAGTTTCACCAGAGCAGACCCCTCTTCATAACTGTACAGGGGCCAGTATCCTAGCAACTGCTTCAACAAGTCAACTAAAATGAACTAAAATCACAGCAGTACTCCCCCCCCCACACCCCAGGCATTCAGTTATACTAAATGCGAACAATTAAAAGACATTTTCTTACAGAATATGAATATGAATGAAGGTAAGTTAATTCATAGTTGAAAATTACTTAAGTCGACTAAAGGTACAGTTTTATGACTCTTAATGCAATATAAATTTATACTGCTACTAAACAAATTGGTTCCCCTCCTAACTTCTTTATTTTCTCTTAATGCAATATAAATTTATACTGCTACTAAACAAATTGGTTCCCCTCCTAACTTCTTTATTTTCTCTTAATGCAATATAAATTTATACTGCTACTAAACAAATTGCCAACAAAACTACTAAACATAAAATGCCAACATTGCTACTAAACAAAATGCCAACCCAGCATTTAAAACCTCTGCCATTCTGTTCTGCAAACAATGCTTAGCTTAGGGCAGGAAACGTTTCATCATTTNGATTTTATCCTCACCTTTTTTTTAAAGGTGTGGCCCCCTAAAGTAGGAACTGTAATGCTATACTGAGATTATGGGACATCTCCAGGGACAGAGGCCTTGAATTAATTTCCCAGACATGAAACTTCACCTTAAAGGACCAAAGCTGCCAACCCAGCATTTGAAACCTCTGCCATTCTGTTCTTAGCTTAGGGCAGGAAACGTTTCATCATTTTGAAAATAAACCTGCTGGTTTTAGGTGGAATGATGGAACCCGCTGCCAGGTAACTAAACCAACTACCTTTTAACCATATGAACATGTAGAATGCTTTACAACAGAAAAGTAGTCCCATGGATTCTTAAGTCCCATGTTTTTTAAGTGCTTAAGAACCAGTTCAGTATTTTTGCTTTGTACATTACTTCTGTTTTGATCCTTTTTACATCTGTAGTTATATGTTATTCCTACATACCTCATACTAGCACTGACACCAGTACAAAGGGGAGCAAGGACAAACACCTACAGCACATCAGAAATTAACATGAGGAATTAGATATCTTAAGTCCACAGAAAGTAGAAACCTCAACATTTTTGGCCATTTGCAGCCCAATATAATTATCACATTCACCCATTCATATTTTAAACTCTTCAAGAAACAGAACATCCAAGCACCTGTAGAACACTGAAGCTCTCCAGTTGTACAGACCCTGCCAGTGATTTTCCACAATTTGGATGGACTCGTTAAGACAAGAGATACTACTAAAAATGTTTATGGTCTTTTGGAGGAATCTTGATTACATGACAGTTAATACCATGTTAAACAATACAATTTCAAATCTAATTTGTCTAACCATATGATGAAGACAGAACAAAAATCTGGCCCTATCTACACCTCTGCAGAGATTCACAATGTCATCCATTTATGTTGTACATCCTAGTCCCTAGACTAAGAACTACCTCAAGCAGTAGTTTAGCTTACCAGGACATCGAGTCCTAACCTTGTGCTTATAGTCTGTACCAACTCTTGCTGAGGTAAGAAATTTAAAAGCCTTTTACAACACATGAGTTTCCCTAAAAGCTATACTGAGTCTTATGTCTTACTGAAGTTTTAAGTCAGCCCACACTACTGCTACTCTCCTCACTGCCCAAGCAATATTTTTTTTCAGGTAATAATATATGCAAAAAGGGGATCAAGAAGCTTTTCTGTTCTCATCTCAGTTTAGTCTGGAGATCTTTCCATTGTTTCAGGGAGTGACAAACTAACAGTACTATGCAGAGAAAATTTGTGACTTCATTTTAAGACAGAACCCCACTGCAACTCATCCTTTTGCATACTATGACATTGCATGGGCCTACAAGCAGATGCTTTTGAGCAATGAGTTACTGTTTTGACAGTTACAGAAAATAATTTACTAGGGACTCAGCCATCCTCATGCCTCCTGTAATCTTAACTAGTCAGAGTTGTAGTAAGTCATTGTTTGATTTTAAACAGCTTACCTCTCCTAGCCTAAACGCTTTCATAGTTTTGTACTGATTCCCTTTTAATACCTTTCTAGGGACATATTTTCTAGAGACTACATAGCAACAACATATTTCCTAAGCCTGAAAAATTAAACTGCCAACTCCCACGTCACATAAGGGACCTGGATAGAAATAAACCAACTCTAGTGAAGTTCATCCTAGAAACCACTCGCCTTCTTGTTCATCCTTCTCTTTGTAAATGGGATACTCTCTAAGAGAGACAGGCAACACTAATGGATCACATAGTAAGAGTGTCCAGCCTGGCTCACTAGAGTATCAAGGTAATAAGTATTTTTAGGAGGAAAAGTATCCCACCTAGTGTTTAAACAGCCACCTTGATAATTACACAGCACTGAATTTCAGTACCTTCCCTTTGTTGTCACAGGTCCATAGTAATATGTACAGCTGAGAGAATCCATAATAGAATCTATTAAGACAAAAAATTCTTTTCCATTTACAGACAAACTATTTAAACAACCTCTTGAGATCACATATTCTTGCTTACTGTAGATCCAATAGCACATTCAATAAAAAGGAAGAACTAAGCATCACCTTACAGAAAAGGAAATAAGACACAAGAAGAAAAAGTTACTTGCTTGAGATCTACAGAAGGGTCTCAATCCCATCTTACAATTTCCAGTCCACATGGCTACTTGCACTTCATTATACTTTCTCTTCATAAGTTTTAACTGCAGTGTTTTACTACTCAATTCTGCATTACAGCTGATCATCTTCCTCCTGAATTAAACATAGGGTAATCCTCCACTACTGGCTTTACTAGAGACTAACAGCTTGAAAATCACTTGTAGAAGCACAGCCAGGTCTTGGATTTTATGCTTCTGTTACTGTTGTTAAATGTTTTTTCATTGTATTTTGCTTTAGGTAAACCAAACTTATTCTCAAAATGAAATCAGAACATTATGAAGGACAAAAGTATACTTTGTGAGCATACGACACATACCTTAGAGCTGGTAATTTCTTCTATTCGTGCTTCAGGTGTCTGCCCTACTTTGTGCCTTACCAATACATACACTGCTTTCACCTTAGGACATGATCTAAGCAGCTTTTCCAGAAGCACTTTTCCCATGAATCCTGTAGCTCCTGTCAGGAGGACGTTCTTTCCTTCATAGTATTCAGGGATGGAAACCATTACGACCTTAATAAAGTTAAAAACAAAAGTATATTAAAGAACTTATAGGAGTTCAGATTCACAGAAGGTATAAATAAACAGTCCAGATGCAAACATTCAATCTCACACCTGAAAGAAATGCTTAACAGCTGTTTATTTTGGTTTTTAAACCTACAACCAGTACTTCAAGATGTCTTTTTTCACCACATTCCAAGAGAGTCCCACAGGGTCACTACAGTTATCCCAGATCTCCTTGTGAAGTGTCCCTGTTAACAGTGTTTCAAGGAATTAGACACTCAGCCTAGCAAAATAGCTCAACTTCAGTCTATTTTTACCTCTATGTGCACAGTCCTTTCCCACTCTAGGTTGCTGTTCCATGCAAACTAAAGGTGGTATTATTAAAATAATCACAAGTAGATACTTCAAATACATTGACAGAAGACAGGGAGCCAGGCATCTGCCAACTGATGGCCCTGGCATTTTGCCTGCATCAGCAGAGTCCCCTGTCAGCGTCAGGCTAAGTCATCCTACAAGTTATGCTAGGCCAGAGAGAAAGTACAGTCAGTTGCTTGGTATGAGATCTACTGTTTTTATACCAACTAAAACAAAAGAACATACAGTTTCACAGATGATTCAGGCTACCAAACTTTTAATCAATTAAAAGTCTGTTACCCACCCCAGCCCCTCAAGTAAGTAATTAGAATTCTCACACAAACTAAAGGTTTCAGTTAGCCAAATTACCTCCTAGTAAAACAAAGAGCAAAGAATCGTTACTTAAATCCAGCACAAAGCTCAGAAGTGTTGCAGGTTTTGCTTCGCTACGACAATTATGATGTCTTTTCCTTCCCTTAATCAACCACTTGGAAATTATGCTGAATTCTAGATACTGGAAACTAAAAGACTTTCGAAGGACAAATGTATTGCTGTTTCTCACACTGTGCTCTTTGAAGCATGACCTTCAGAACTCACCTCAGGCCAGAGTTCAAGCATTCTGTCAAGGCCAATAGACCAGCATCTTCACCATAACCCATAAACAGTTGTACTTCTATTGTAGAAGACTACAACATATGGATACAACTCTGCCATATCTTAATCTTTCCAATTAGACTTACAAAAATAGCAAGTTGATGTACTGAAAGTGTAGTTATCTAGAGCAGATCCACACAAACCAAAAGGGGCAGATTTCATAAGACCATGATACAAAAAAAAAAAAAAAACACCAAAAAAACCCACCCACACAAAACGAAAAACCCACACCAAAACATCACACTACAAAAATTAGTTAAAATTAGTTTCCTTAAACATAGATGGAGTGTTTCTTGGAGTGTTTCTTAAACATGGAAGGATTAACAACCCTGAATACCAGAACAGGATGAGCGCCTTGATTCACCTATGACCCAAGAATAAAGCAACATAGCTTCTAAATATGCTTAGTTCTTTTGAAACAGCAGGCTACTGCAAGCAGGAACATAGCAGAAAATACACACAAAAGGTTGTACATTAGGAGTAAATGACTACAGGCTTATTTTGCACTTTTTGACTAAAAATTAAATATTTTTTGAAACGCATGTCTACATCTCAAGTACCTGTCATAATTCAAGCACCTGTGCTGTGCTTTTCAAGTTCTCATACCATAATGAAGTCTCTGAACAAGATCCAAATAATTATTTGCCAGAAGTGAATTATCACCTGTACAAGTCCCAGCTCCAGGAGGCCAGGTACAAAATTTTTTGGTCCAACGCTCCAAATTTTTACTCCCTTCTTTGAAAATAGTAGTTCCTGCATTTGTTAGTGATGCATCTAAAAACCAGTAATGGTATACAATAGCAAGTTTAGAACAGAACAAGCACTACTATTTCTGCTGGCCACAGTACGTCCAAGATTATTTCTTTGAAGCCTAATAAGATTGAAAGAAGTGGATGGAAGGAAAAAAGCTATTTATATTAAACCACTTCTGCCACATACTCAAGAGACTAAAGTCTCTTAAATTTCAGACAACACCTTTTGCAATAAAGCATGGAAAGCAAGATGCAGAAAGCTTATGTGTCATTTCTTCCTGTTCCATGTAAGGTAAAGGCCTGTTGTCTTCACTAAGGCTCCTGAAGTCACAATTAATGTTCTCTGCTATTCCAGTATGTCTTCCCCATAACTTTCACGTTCATGGTCTTTGCACACAGTATCCAACTCCATTTTCCCCAAAAAAAACCCTGCATGCTTGCTCCCACACTTAGGATAAGACTTCTGTTCCCTCAAAAAGAGAGAAAACTCATGTACCAATTTTGTCAGATTCAGTTTTCATATGGTTTCTACATGATCTTGTTACTAATTTATCTGCCTAGCCATAATTCAAAAATTTTTTAGCCCTTAAGACTATGATAGTACTTTAATACTCACTTGCCCCTCCTCAAAGGAAGGCTTCACATGTAGCGCCATATCCTCAGACTGCAAACCTATTCCCATGGGCAGCATCAGCCTTTGACTGTATGAACACAGCAACCTTGCTACAACATCCAGTACACGGGCTACAGTTCAACACATCTCTTTGAAAGCTAGAACAATTTAAAAAGTTATGCTATCAGTGGAAGTATCTGTGTTGCTATGGTCCAGCTTTTTAGCTAACTGGAAAGTCTGACAATATTTAGAATCATACAAAAACTAGAAACCAGAATAGATCAGAAAGTTTCCTGCCTCAATTTTTTCTGACCATACTCTTTTAAGCATGAGGTTGGTATCAGATAAAAAAAATAATATTATTCTCCCGAAACACTTACACAATACCAGACCAAATATCTGGATATTCAGATCCAAAGCTATGATTAAGTATAATGATGAAATGGGTTCAGTTAAAGAAAAACAAGCAGCAATAAAAAAAAAGCACAAAACAAAACATGAACATATGTAACTACTCACATTAACAACTGAGAGGCAGCAACACCTATACATATGCAGTCTATGCAGGATAACTGTCTTTTCCCAGAAGGACTGACAGAAACATTTCCTAAACTCTCAATACCATTTCCCTTTACCCTGCTCTCTGAAAACCAGCCTCTGGTAAACTTTATTCACAACAATTTTCCACATTAAGTTTGTCTTCTACTTCAATTCCTCTAGAAGGTTCCACCTACAAAACGGAATCAGTGACATTTACAGAAGTATACACTGCTGCCAAAGTTACAGCAATAAATACTGGGATTGCGAGGGAACTGCCTAGAAACACCAAAATTGAATTAAGAGAAAAAAAAACCCAAACCACCACATATGGAATTTAGGTGTGAATGAACAAACTCTGAAATCAGCAGCCTGTGTTTTACCTACTAGAAAGGAAGGAAAGAATGTTCCCATTCTCCACCTACTTTTCCCTGCCTCCTCTGAGAATGCATCTCCCCATGCGAGGTAATACAGCATTGCTGACAACTCCTAATTTCAAGGTCAAAAAGGACTTATCACAGAGGTATGGCATAATACCTCTGTCACCTTTCAAAATTCTTTATGGCAGCAAATTACCAAAGAATTCTATCATAACCATCTTTAAAAAAAAAACCAACACAACAAAAAACAAAAACATCAGCACCAAAAAAACCAGTTAAGAAACAGATGTAGTTCCTGGTGGAACTTTAGTTTGACCTTTAACATGTAACAGCCTGGAGTAGGTCCAGAAAAATACTTACCTCACAAGACAACACATCAAAACCAAATTATGTTTTAGCATCAATATTTAAGTGCTAGCAACTGTTTTATCCAGTTTGGGTGGAACTTGTTGCATTGTTTGCAGTAACTGCTATTAACCAGCAATACATACTTTCACCAATTTTCCAATCACTTGTCAGCAGCTACCTCTTCAAACATGCAGATAGGTAACTCCTATCAAACACAAAATTGTCTAATACACACTTTGGAACATCTGAATCCCTGTTATTTTTTTGAGTCAAGAAAAAAAAAAAAAAGAAGAAAACTGACCACTGAAAGTATTAGTAAGAGTTCTGTAAAGGATTCTTGCTCTAGAACTGGGGTGATCAAAATTACCAGGTAACTTACAGGGATAAACAACTTTTGCCAGAGAAAGTGTCTGTCTGTTAAGCTGCTACAACTACTGATGCTTTTGAATTCACAGGCTCAGGACTAAACCAATAGCAATACTTTGAAGACACTGCTTATTTGAAGGATGCTGTCCTTTGATAAAATCAAGAGCTTCTAAACATTTCAGGGAAATGAAAGACAACAAACTCACCCCATACCACCCCACACTCCAGGATCCTAGCCAACATTCCCCATCTTCTAAAAAAAAAATAAAAAATAGAAATGCTAGTGTCCAAGACTGAGCAAGTGCTACTATGGAACAAACAAGGGCAACTCTGTTTGCCTTCACAGCCACTGCAGCAATATTTAACTCATTGCTTCAAAGAGAGGTCTCTGATTCTCAAAACAAGCCCAATTCTGTTTTTAACAGGAAAAAAAAATTCTCAGATTTTTCCACATACAGATCAAGACGCTTAAAAGATCTGCCTTTCAAGCACTAGGCAAACCTGCTGCAGTTCCACTGAATGCTTAAAAGCCAAATCCAGCAACTTGAAAGAGTGTGCATGTATGTCCTTGTTAGAGATTAAATAGTCTGTTTTTTAGTTTATCACTAGCAAACATTAGGTCAACAATACAGTCTCTCTAAATTCAATTGAGATTATCACTCACAGGAAAAAGAAAATATATTCCCCAACCTCTCAAGCATCAGCAACTAGTCACAAAGTTCTGCAAAAATATAGCTTGACAAATAACCCTCCTCAAAGAGATTCAATTACCACACTGCAAGTTCACTATAGCAAGCCAAAAAAAAAAGTCTAGGAACTGGAAAAACTGGAGAGGTTCAGCCAGAGGAAGTAATATTTAACTTATCTAAACAAGATTACTGCCAGAAAGACAAGTCTGGGTCATATCATGATACCATGTCTCATTTTATTTGGTGCCTTGTTTCCCACAAAAAGTAAATCAATGAAAGCTATCAGCAGAATGTCCACATTTTCAACCATCACAAGGGTCAATGATCTGCCCTATTTGGACAATACCTATCTAGCGTATCACCAAAGGATGACAGTTTGTTTGTCCTCACGGTCCAAGGTTATATCCATTGAGAAACCTTATCTGTGAGAGATACTACTTTAGAAGATTACTAGAGACTGTAATTATAGAACCAAGTATTTCCTGTTATAAAAAGCTTTTGGTGTAAGAAATCCTTAAAGTACTATTCCAAACTTCACAATCACCTGGAATATTTGGGATTCTTCCCACAGATGGGAGAAAGACAAGCTTGTCTGTTTTAAACTTCACCAACATTCTTATCTACTCTCCGCAAGGTCATTTTCTTTACTAGCTGCAAGCCACACTCCCCTGCAGGATAAAGCTGCCCAGACAATTTAACACATCTCCAGGAGCTGGAAAGACATCATCAGGTTTGGAAGCTAATTAGAACAGCTGAATTTTGAAGAGCTATCAAAATAGGTCCACCAATTTAATATCAGCTAGCAAGTCTTTGGCTTATGCCTGGTAGTATGTCAGATTGTGTAGCGAGACCCTTACTCTTTGTCACAGACAGAGGTCCCCACTCCAGTGTTTTGGCTATTTTGCCAGCCATCCCCTAAAGTCCAGGCGCAACTTACCATTATCAATGTTTCAATGGCCATGGCCCGAGCAGGAGCCAGGGCAGGGAGAGGGGAGGGAAACAGGAGAGCACACCACCACACTCTTTCCGAACAAGTAGCTGCAGTGTATACCTATATGCCTTTATTGATGACCTCTACAAACACGTGAAACACAACAAAACTAAAATAAGTCTGAAAGATTATACTTAAGTCATCACTGGTGCAGTATACATCTCCTGATGAAATTTCAAGCTATTGAATTTCACACAGACTATGGCAAAGCTGTGGCTGACACTCAGTATACTAAAAGATATCTGAAAAATAACAATGGACATTTCAAACTAGTTCTATTCTTCACTTTTACATCTTCAAGAGTCCACTTTAAGTCACTTTTCTATCGAAACACCATACCAGTTAGAGTAACTAATGTGGTTACATCAAATTTTACATATACATATAGATAGCCTTATGTCCACAAATAAAATAGACTTGCTTTTTTTTAAACAAACAAACAAAAAAAACCCCACACAAACACCAAGAAAAAACAGTTCTAATCCTCACTATTCTTAGCCACAGAAATATGCAAGATACTGGAATTTTTTCCTGGACTGTATACTCTTCAAATTACATTCCTCCTGGATATAATTCTACCTCTGGCAGCATACACAGTCAAGGTAAAGAGCACTACTGAAGTTATTTAGATGAAACTTAAGTAATACTGCATGTGAACTACTGAACAGCACTACAGCACTCTGGTATCAAAATCACGATTGATGCCAGACATTGAAGTAGTTCTGTAACCACCTTTAAGACAACAATGCCAAAAAACAAGTACAGCATTTACTCAGCTGCTTTAGGAAGACAGTGGATTTGAATCAACTAACCCATGACCGCCCCATAGTTTGTTAGCAGAATTCAGCCTAATCCACAAACTATTTCATTTGCCATTTGAAAATATCCTTATGAACACAAGATACTTTGAAGTCAGGGCTGTGCATGAAATCATGAGGTCTTTAACCTCTTCTAATCCTTTAGTCTTCCTGAGGGGAACATGACCTCAATGTGGGCCACTGCTGAGCTTATCTCTGCAAAACTTTGTCATTAGAAGTATCTGATGCATGAGGTTACAGAGATAAGTCTTATGCAAGCAATCACACACCTTCCGTCAGCCAAAATTTGGCTTTTGTTACCAATTTCCATTTACTTATGCTCTTATTCAGAGGCATTCTGTACCAGATAACTGAAATTACATTTGGGTAATTTTTTCGAGTCAAAGTACTGGAGCGGCCCCTTGATTTGCACTTCTTTTATAAGTCGTCCCTCCTCTAAAAATTAATTAAAACAAAGTAAAAGGGTTTTTACTATCCCTTTATAGTTAGGCTATAAGCTTATATTTTTCTGAACTGGATATTGTTTGAGCTTATAGTCTTCAAGTGCATGTTGAAGGGGAACCTCTTTTCCTAACATGAACATCATTTCTCCAGGTTGCACAGAAGGCATATATTAGTTCAGAAATTAAGTTATGCCAGTAAAGCACATAAGAACATTTGCTATACTCCATATCCAGTTCCTGTGAAAAACATGTGTAACACTCGTATCCAGAGAGCTTTCAAACACATTTTAAGAAACAAGAGGCAGGCAGATTCAAGATTTCCTGAACAGGATCACAGTTCCACATCATTTTATCTAAGTTAATTAGAAATCTTACTTGTGCTTTTGGTTATGAAAGGATTACAGGATAAAGCCTCACTGTTTATCAAGGGAGTCTGATAAATGATGACCCTGAAAGCAGAACAAAACCTGTCTGAAGAACATTACCTACACAATGAACTACTGTTGACTACTACATAGACTGCTAAAGCTACAAGATCACTAGATCGTTATTCATCACATTAAGAAAGTAAGCTAGAGGCATCAATTTAGCCTTCATACAAGTATGCTGATACCCACTTCAGGTTATCACTATGAAAAGCCTCAGCAGGAGGATTACTGCTCTAGTTGTTACTGTGATACTGTCACATTGCTGGGAGGGGAAAACCAAAAAGCAAGTAGAGGGAAAGGGGCAGCAGGGGGAAAACAACACTCAAGCAGCTCATTGGTTTGTCTAGTGTCACCCTTAAGAGACAAATCCAGGTAATTAAAACTCAGACTCCCATGCCCCATATTGATCACACAGGACAAAGATAACTATCCAAAATCATACTTGCAATTACACTCTGTTCAAAACATCAAAAGAACAAGATAAGCTATCAGAGCTAGTCTATTACTAGAATTGTCTTGGCACGTATGATTAAATTTATTAACAAAGCATTTACAACCAGAATACTGCATCATGACCAAAAAAAAACCCACAACTCTTACTCCTCCCTTGATTTAAATTATGGAGCTAGGCGGCTTGAGTCTTATTTAACAGCACACATTGCACAATGAATTTGAAGTCCTAAGAATCAACACTTGCAGAGTCCTTTCATACTTTCCCATACCTTTTACAATTGAAAAAATAAAAATCTGAAATTATATTGTAATTATAATGTATTATTAGACTAATATATGTGAATGTAGTACTAATTTACTTAACTATACATCCCTAAGAAAGGCCTCAAATACTCTTTGTTGCTTCTCACCAAATCCCAAGTTCCACTCTTTTACTCTGTAGTAAAAGATACCCATAGTAAGTATAATCACAGCCAGTGAACTTTGTTTAACAGCTATAAAAAGACCTAAGATTTAAGAACCCTTTGTTAAAGCTTACAGTCAAGTCCTCCATAACTTTAACAAGAACTTAATTCCTTAACGTTTAGGTGAGTCATTTCAAAATTCTTCATCTGAAACTGTAGTAAAACAATATAACATATTAATACAGTACAATTCAAGGGCTTTCCGGCACAAATCAAAGGTATTTCCATTATGTTCCTGCAAAAATTGCCACTAATTCTTCAAAAACCTAAACATAACTAATTTACCTGACAAACGCTCTATCGAGTTGTATTTGAAGCCTATTCACCTTTCAAAAAAAACCAAACAACCAAAACAAACATGAAAATACACACACACAAGCATACCTTTCCTTTTTTCCAGTAAACAGAACAAAACACTGTCAAAAAAAAAAAAAAAGAGAAACCTGTTTTCACAACTTCCGTATCTTTAAAAATAGCTTAAACACACACAGTTAAAGCAAGACCTACTAAAAGTTTGCCTACTTGTCCTACAAAAGGAAAAATACAAGTGAACGCCAATTAAACAGGATGCATGAAATCTCTCAATTCCTTCTCAGGATAGAGGTATTTACTCCACTACATACTGATCATGTAGATGCAAAGCGCTTCAACCTTAAGTTCTATTTATAAATAACACATCCATTAATATATCTATCAATTATGCCCACTGCACAGGAAGCCCTACAAGTTTACAAGCATCAAGCTGAACAATCACATGTAAAGGTTGGCACGATGTAGTGAATATATTGCTACCACTACCAAATGGCAGCTTAACAAGACCAACTATGCACACCCAAAGGAGAAAGTAATCTAATACAGTCACACCTTCTCTGAGAAAGTTTGGAAAAAGCTTTCCAAAGAAGAGCAGGTTTATGAGAAGGGTCTCGCTATAAACCCTGGGTTGGAGACACTCAGAAAAAAAATAGCAAATAGGAATATCTAGTCTATTCAGAGAGACAGTGTTTGCTAGGAATGTCTGCAGCTTCCAAACTTTAGAATTGCTGAGGCTAAATAAAGCATAGCTGAAGGACTGTATTACTGCAAGGCTTGGAATTAACAACTGGGAGAAACACTATGGACGTACACGAAGGTACTAACAATGTCCAGTCATTAGATTACATGAGGTAAGTCCTTCACCTATAGACAAGGTACCAAACTAACCAAGTACGAGTTTTGATGATATTGTTTCCTTTTCAGAAGTCGCTGTTTGTTTACTTTAAGTTACCCAGCAGCTCTGCTTCCTGCAGACAAGTAACAAGCATATTGTACTGAACACAGACCTTCCTCAAACACAATATAGTGTGACCAAAAAAATCGAAACACATACACAGAACACACACCCAATTTCCAGCTGGAGAAGTTAACGAAACGAGAAGTCACTCCAATGATGCAGCCGTATCTTAGCGACATCTAGTATGTTTTCTGGCACTTGCTTAAACTTTCTAAATTGCTGTATCATCATTTTAGTTCGTTATACATCCCTTCCAAGCAGTGGAAACACAGTGTTTGTGAGGAACTGTGAGTTCCTACATGAGCTAGAGCACAGAAACAGGAAGGTGACAAAGGATCCTTTGCTAGGAAGAGGATGAGTCTGGCCTCTCAGGAGCCAATGTTCAATGGATGGACTGATTCTTCATTCACAGAAGAAATGTTAGTACAGATATTTCAAGACATCAATTACTCTAACTTTCAAAGATGACTCAAGCAGAATCATGGCATAATGTCAGAAGCTGCACTATAAAACTGATTCCTAGTGATGTTTTCCGCTCACATCTGGCTACTAGGTGTCCTGCACATTTTCAAAGTCTGAGGAACGCTAAATACCAAATGAGTAGAAATCCTTTGCTACTATACTACTATAAAAGTTACAGCTTTGCTTCAATGCTATCTTTTTACTGACAAGAGTCAGCTGCTTGGCATGATTAAGAAGTGGATAGGTAGAGGGTTTTTTGTAATTATAGGAAGGAAAAACATTTATTCATCATGTCCAAAACATCCTCCTACATTAGACAGTCACACTTGATGGAAAACAACTGCCACTCTGTGCTACTACTGTTAAAATTCTCACTAGTAAAGCTTCATTAGATCTGCAATCCAGCATATGGTAAATAAAGAACAAGTACTTGCAGTAAAGAGATATAGATCTAGATTTATATATTAATTTTGTAGTTCTGCAGCAGCTAGGAGGAAGAAAAACAACCAACACCAAACTTGCAAAGTCAGTCTTTCTTATACAGTTGTTGGATGTTTTGGGTGGGGAAATATCCGATTTTTAAGGTGGGGAAATATCCGATTTTTAAGGTGGGGAAATATCCGATTTTTAAGGTGTCTTTATTTGAGAGGAGAGTATAAAAACAGGGTAGAAAGCTGAAAAGTAAAGATCCTAGATGCATATAGCTAATGTATTATCTCCAAATCACCAAAATAATGGTTATGAAGCACAGATGTGATACACAAATTGGGGAAACTGAAGGGTCAAAAAATTTTATCTACTAGAGTAGAAATGAATGTCACGGATAGTAAAACTCCTACATGCTCCACTTCTGGTTTAATTATTGAAACAGTTATTAAAATATCAAAAAAAGTTCAGATGCTAAAGCCTTTAGGCAGGTTAAATGAAATTAAAGGTTTCTATTTTCATGGGATTCAAGCTGGTTTCAATCGTAAATTCGCTACCGGTGTTATCTCTGCCACTAGCCACGCTTTAAACTTCACTCAGGACAGCCTCTCTGTAGATCCACGCGGCTCCTGCGGACTCCAAGCCTCTACCCAGGGTCAGGGGCTGCTGCACGTCCTGAGGGCTATCACAGCTCTCCATCTACCATTTCCTGGCGCACGCACCCATTGAACTGAGACTCCTGCTTGAAAAAATCGGGCCGTTTCGGTTCTCCTTCCCGTACATGCTTCTAAGCGGGCGTGAAACTCGTGGCCTTTTCCTGTGAGCCTGCTCTCTGTACCAGCCGCAATCACACGGGCTCCGAGAAAGGGGAACTGC
>VZRU01001144.1:1156641-1175624 GCA_013398155.1 Pedionomus torquatus
ACAGCCGGCGGCTCGTCCCCCCGACCCCATCGGAGGCCACACCGCGGGGTTGGTGTGTGGGGATGGCAGCTTGGTACGTGCGGTGCCCGTGGTAGATACCCAGCGATTGGCAAGAGGGATTTCACGTGTTTCTCTTGATTATCAAAAACCTGGAATAACACTAAGTCAGTTCTGGTTTAAAGCGGCCAAAAGTTCCAAAAGCAGTGGAGGTTGTAGCAGGCAACCCCGACCTCCACAGAAGCGCCCCCCCAGGTTCTGGGAAGAGTTTGAAGCCGAACACCTGAGGAGCCCACACACAGTGCTAGACCTGCAGTGTCGATAGTCTCAGGTTATGAATGGTACAAATCTTACCTGTGCTACAAAAATCATTGCAGCCTGCTTGCCTCACCGTTCGTTACCAAATACTGCCAGGCTACAAAGCAATGTGCCATTATGCCATGCCCTGTTACAATATGCCACGTGTTTCACAACTGAATATTGCACAGATGGACATGCCATCAACTTAAAAAAAAAAAAAAAAGCATTCAAAAGTTTGGAAACACCCTATACAAGCTTGCACAACCCATATTTATTCAGATTACAGTGCATATAAACTGTATTATAAGAGAATTATTGTAAACACAGGCTTTGCTGATGCAACTGCCTGTTACCTTTTCAGAATAGTTTTTGCCTGGTCAGGCCATGAGAGTGGGAGCTGTGCTCACATAATCCACAAGGATTCAATAACATATTTCAGATATTTTACCCTTATTGTTAAATGCATATTCTCATGATTTATCTACTCCATACTAGTTATACTAGTTAAGCCCAGTACGTAAGTACTTCCTGGCAGAGAAGAGTTAGAATCATGTGACTCTAAACTCGTTACCATAATTGTAAGTGGGCAGTTATTCAAAGACACTATTCCTTGGAAAACAGCAGCTTGTTGAAGTTGAAGCATTATCCAATCATCTGCCATATAGGAAAACCAACTCGGGTGATGCACATCTCCCACATTCCTGCTGGAAAGTTTTACTACTTTCTTGTACACAATTATGGAACCGGTGTTTCCTTTTTTTTGTTCTAGTGAAAGCCTGATGTGATAGGCAGCCTTACTGACTATGAGGATGACACTTTTTCATTTCAGACTCCGTAGTATGGGAGAGTCCATTGCAGCAGAGATGCGGGTGCAGAATTGCAGTCATGAACTCTTCAGAAAATTTATTTTTAAAAAATCTCTACTGGGTATATGCAAATTCAAGTCTTTCAAATTGTTAAAGAAGTTAAATTTGGGTGCATTTTTCAGAACTCACTTTGTAAAATATGTCTGTGACACCAAACAGAAGTAATGGGGGAAGATACTAGTAACATTTCAGTGTGGGCACAGCAGTGTCTGTTGTCCAGTCTTATTTTTGAAAACAGCTGAAAAATGGTGGGGCTTTAAACCTTGTCTGTAATAAATACCATGTCATCCAACGATTGTCATACCTCATTAATAATCAGTTATATCAGAATGACTAAAGAGTGCATAACTGATGCACTTAATATAAATTGTTGTTTATAATAATAATTAATCAGAATTTTAAATACAATTTCTTGGCAGAATAGGGGAAAACCAGAAAAATACATGTAAAAGTTAAGTAAAATGAAAAGTAAAATAAAAAATACATATAAAAGCATGTATTCTGTAGTCTGAAAATACCTGATCAGTGTGGTCTCTGAGTGGCAAAGTACAGCATGAAAATCACAGATTTTCTTCATTTTTTGTGGGTTCTGTGACCTGTGATACCTCTATGACCTTCTACCACTGATGAAAAGATCACTGTGACATCATCGTATATCAGATATGTGCATTACCACAAGCTGACTTAATGGCAACACAGCAGAGCACAGTATCACAAAATTATTTTAGGTGCCACCAGAACATAAAATAGAGTATTCAGAGCCCAGTGTTGTCTGTTTGTGTTGATCATCGGTGTGGTATACATTTCTGTTCAGTGAAGTCAGAATATCAACATGTTGCAGTGTGCTGTTATCTGTTTGAATCGGTCTTATACTGCACTAGGACAAAATGTCTTGGTAAAGCAGAGTATCGCAATGATACAGTGTGAGTTCACAACACTGTAAAACTTCGGCATCTCAAGAGTCTCAGAAATTGCTGGCATACCACGAGATATAATCATCTGGGGTTTTTTTGAGATTACTCTTTCAAAGTCACAATTGATTTATCCCTCCTAAACTATTTATCAGCAGAAAAATACCATAGTGACATAGTACCACAATGCATTCTCATGTCAATGTAGTAACATAGGGTTGCTTCTCAAAGAACTTACCAAACTGGTTATTCGAGGTTGCATTGTGAATTTTTCATCACAGAAAAAGCTCAGAAGTTATCAAAACAAACATGATCTAGTCTGGGAACGCTGAATAAATTATTTTTAAAAAGCAACATAGAAGTTATTTCATTTATAGGAGACTTCCAGACTTCATTGTATCTCTCCACTTTTAAGCAAGAGCGACAGTTGTAAGAACTTTGTGCCTTTTAATGACCAACTCATAGAAATCTTAATTTTGCATCCACTGTCTGGACTAAGTTCCCTAGTCTTCCTGACTCGGAAACTGAAAAAGGTGTTACTGGCAGAAGTGAGAGAGGACAAGTGCCAGACCAAAACCATGAAGTATCACTAGAAATGACACCCGTGCTACAAGGACACAGTGTTCATATAGAAGCTTTGTTTCTCGGTGCATAACCTCAGAAACAGAACTGTTGCTGAACAACCCCAGCTCTCTCAGTCTGTCTTTGTAGGAGAGGTGCTCCAGCCCTGTCATCTTTGTGGCTCTCCTCTGGACTTACTCCAACAGGACCATGTCCTTCCTGTTCTGGGGGCCCTAGAGCTGAGTGTACTACTCCAGGTGGGATCTCAACAGAGTGGAGTTGAGAGGCAGAATCACCTCCCACCACCTGCTGGCCACACTTCATTTGATGCAGCCCAGGATGAGTTGGCTTTCTGGGCTGTGAGTGCACATTGCTGGCTCATGTTGTGTTTCTCATCCTCCAAAACCCCAAAATCCTTCTCTTTGGGGCAGCTCACAATCCATCCACAGCCCAGCCTTATTTGTGCTTGGGATTGCTGTGACCCACGTGCGGGACCTTGCAAGTGGTCTTGTTAAACTTCACCAGGTTTGCACAGGCCCATCTCTCAATCCAGTCCAAGTCTCTCTGGATGGCATCCCTTCCCTCCACCATGTCAACCACTTGGTGTCATCAGCAAACTTTCTGAGGGTGTATTCAATTCCACTGTCTGTGTTGCCAGCAAAAATGTTAAACAGCACTGGTCTCAGTACCAACTCCACTCATCACTGGTTGCCACTTGGACATCAAGCTGTTGACAGCAACTCTTTGAGTGTGACTGCGCAGCCAATTTCTTATCCATTGAGTGGTCCATCCATCCAATTCGTGTCTCTCCGATATAGAGACCAGGATGTTGTGTGCAACAGTGTCAAATGCCTTGCACAAGTCCATGTGGATCCCTGCTGAAGATTCCAGGTTGTAACACACAATGAAGTATGGACAAATGCAAATCCTGCCTTAGGAAACTACATCATGATGAAGCAAATGTTACGTTGAAGTGATTGTGAAATGATTATTCTGACAGCATCTCTGGCCAGAACCTGGAAACTGTCCCTGCAGTAGATAGAGCAGCACAAAGAAGAAAAGATCAATCTGGTACGTGCTCATCTGTTGGCTCTTAGGCACAGACCCATTACCCATGCTGAAAGTATTTACTTTATTTCCACCTGCCTAATACGTATGACTCTAGAGTCTCATGTGAGTCATTGTGAGACATGACCTGGAACATGATTAGAAATTAAAAACTAGAAAAAATAGCTGAAAGAAGTAGGAGAGAGGTCACAATCAGAAACTGTGGAACTTCCTGTAATGAACTTAATTATTTGTATAGAGTCACAAGTCAGCAATAGAAAAAAATAGCAAAAAAAGATAGCGAAGACTCAGGAACACTGAGTGTAAGGTTAGTATTTGCAATTAACTCATCTGTTAACTATCGGTTGCACAGACCAGGAACCATGTATGGTTTAAGATGCTACTGTGCTGCTGTGATTCTAGTATAATATTTGACACTGATAAAACCATTGCCACAATGGCATATGCGGTTTCCTGATCATTTGTTTATGACATGTAAGTAGCACTGGAAGACAGAAGTTGACTATCAAGGAGAGCAAAACACTCCCTTTGTTTCTTTTGTTCTGTCTCCTTAAGTGTCTGTTACTGGCCGTACTGAGGGTAGCATTCAGAAAAGGCAATATTGGCTCAGTCTGCGAGTCATTATTTTCACTAATATCCACTAAGTGGATTTAAAGCCATTGAGAAATGTAATCTAAATTGCAAGGTGGCACTGATGCTGAGACACCTGTGTTGATTAATTGCTCATCAAGCAATAAACTGTGTGAAATCTAACACTGAAAAATGCTTTCTTAAGATAAGTTACTGTCAGTCAAGTCACATACTGGAAACCTGCTTAATCTTCACCTTAACATACGTATGAGACCATAAGATTATTTCTTGGGAACACAGTAAACTTAAACTCCACCAAATGCACTGTTGTAACACTTTCCAGCAGGAAATTATTTCCTTTTAAGACACTTAAATTTATACTCTTTGCTTGTAGTTTTAATGCAGCTTGAACTGTAATATTGCTGGATAAACAGTTCTTATCCTTGAGCTAGAATGCCTTCCAGTCACAGTAATACAGGGTGGAATTTGCAAACTTACTGCTGTTATGTGGTAGGGTATGAAAATACAGTTCTGTAGAAGCTCAAAACCAGGGCTTTGTATGAGCAGTAAATAATATAGTTCAAACTATTTGTTTTCTAGTTTGACATACTATGGTTCAAAGATTAAGGTATGATCAAAACTAGTTAAACCAGTTTAGGAAAAGACCAGGAACTTATTTCAGCTGTATATTAAAGCTAGTTAGGTTATTTAAAGTTATCTTTGAATTCAAAACAGAGCAAACACCTCATGAGACAAAGCTTACAATTTTACTCTCCAAAGAATTAATACAGTTTTTGATCAAGTGCTACTTTTGTCTTTTACTATCAAATTAACCAATTGAGCATACTTATTTAAGGTTCTGAGTGGTTTTTACATTTAATCCTGAGTATAGTTACTGCATATTAGGTATTGGTGTACGAACTGGATGAGTAACAAAAATATTGTTTCGTATTGAATGCATTCTGCTATCTTGTGTATGTTTTCCATGCTAATGTACTATTTGGTTGGGTTTTGGTAGCAACTGTTAGGATTAAAATGCATAGTCACTAAAGATTACTACATCTTAGAATGGAAGGGACCTCTGGAGATTGTCTTTTCTGCTCCCATGCTCAAAGCAGGATCACCTTGAGCACATTCATCAGGGCTGTGTCCAGTTGGGTTTTGAGTGTCCAAAGACAGAGACTCTACATCCTCTCTCAGCAGCCTGTGCTCGTGTTTTACCACATTAACAATAGTAATAATAATAATAAAAAAAGGTTTTTCTTTTATTTCCTGTATTTGTTTGTAGCCTCTTGTCCTGCCACTAGACACCATTGAGAAGAGTCTGACTTCATCTTCTTCCCCTCCCCGACCAGGTACTTGTACACACCAATAAGATCCCCATGAGTCTTCTCTTCTCCTAGCTGAACAGTCCCAACTCTCAGCCTGTTCTCACAGAACAGATGCTCCAGTCACTTGATCACCTTCATGGCCCTTTGCTAGGCTTGCTCCAGCGTGTCCAGGTCTCTCTTGTACTGGGAACCCAGAAATGTCTCACCGGTGCTGAGTAGAGAGGAAGGATAAACTCCTTCCACCCTCTGGCAGTTCTCTTCCTGCTGCAGTCCAGGAGGCTGTTGACCACCTTTGCCATGAGGGCACATTGCTGGCCCATGGTCAATGTGCTGTCCACCCAGATCCCCAGGGCCTTTTCTGCAAAGCTGCTTTCCACCTGGTCAGTCCCAAGTCTGTACTGGTGCATTGGGTTATTCCTCCCCAGTGCAGGGCTTTGTGTTTGCCTTTGCTGAACTTTATAAGGTTCCTGTTGGCTGACTCTTATCTTCCGCTGCGTGACTACACACAAACATCATTTTTCCTTTTGCGTTCTTGCTGTGTCACTTAAAAGCAGCAGAAATATCCATTGTGAGATTCAAAGTATGAAACAAACTCACCCTCCTTATTTTGGAAAAAATGATTAAAATACCATTTAACTGCACTGGCTACCCTGCTGAGTCATATCAGCTCAATATTAGTGATATTTGGTCTTGGTATTTTTTCTGTTATTGAAATCTTCTGATGTAATCGCATTTTGGCATATCCCATTTTAGTACATTGAGTATACCGAGAAACCTGTGGGTGACAGGAACAGTTGGTAGGAATGGCTGCCATCTGTGAAGAGGGCTATAGGATGAACCAATCCTTTAAGAGGAAGGATGGAGGCTTGGTTTCAACTTGATTGTGTGAGGCCTAGGTCATCATACCATTTAAGAAATGTGGCTGGCTGGATCACATGACTAAAATAAAACCACTCACTAAAAAACAAATTTTGTGCAGGATGGACTTGTTGAAAGGAACCAGATATTAAATATATGAAAGTTGTTGCTCAATTAGGAACTTCAGACTGGCTGAAAGAATTTGTAAGACAGGTGGCTGTGTTATAAACATGGAATTAAAGGGAGCCTAATGGGCTCATGGTTCTCATGCCCAGCTATCACAGACACTGGGTCACAGAAGTCCCTTTGTAAAATGATTGTGTTCCATTTTTAACACAGCTGTACTTTGCTGCTTCTAACCTTCTTTAAATTGTCCTTTAATTTGCAGTCTAAATACATTTACCAATATTGACCTCCGTTTCTCTGCTGGCACTTGCCTTTTTATCCAATAATCCATTCTCACATTGATACATTTGTAGAGAGCAATCTTATCCCATTTCAGCTTTCATTTTACTGGACTAGAATAGTAATTTTTTCTGTAAGCTTTCTCTTGTGTAGAGAATCTCTTTCTTAATAATTCCAGGAGCCCATCTTCACATCTTTTTCAGATTCAATTCATAATTTTACATAGTATTCCTGATGAAGTTTCACTGAGGTCTTACACAGCACAAATTTTTTCATACCTCTACTGGAAACAGGTCTCTGGGTTAGAGACCACTTGGCCAAACTGGACATCCATAAGACCATGGGCCCTGATTGGATGCACCCACGAGTGCTGAGGGAACTGGCAGATGTCATTGCTGGGCTGCTCTCCATCATCTTTGAAAGGTCATGGAGGACAGGAGAGGTGTCTGAGGACTGCAGAAAGGCAAATATCACTCCGGTCTACAAAAAGGACAGGAAGGAGGATCCAGGGAACTACAGGCTGATTGGTCTCACCTCTGTCCCTGGGAAGGTAATGGAGTGACTATTTTTAGATGTCATCTGCAAACATCTTAAAGAACAGGAAATGATTGGAAGTGGTCAGCACAGATTTACCAAAGGTAAATCATGCTTGACCAATCTGATAGCCTTCTATGATGTTATAATGGGATGGCTGGATGAGGAGAGAGCAGCAGAAGTCACCTACCTTGACTTCAGCAAGGCTTTTGACACTGCATCCCATAACATCCTCACTAGGAAACTGAGGAAGCGTGGGCTAGATGAGGGGACAGTGAGATGGGTTGAGAACTGGTGTGACAGAACTCAGAGGGCTGTAATTAATGGAGCAGGGTCAAGTTGGAGGCTTGTCACCAGTTGTGTCCCCCAAGGGTCAATACTCAGTCCAGTCTTGTTCAACATATTCACCAATGACCTGGATGAGGGGATCAAGTGTATCTTCAGCAAGTTCCCTGATGATACCAAACTGGGAGGGGTGGCTGACACTCCAGAGGGCTGTGCCGCCTTCCAGTGTGACCTGGGCAGGCTGGAGAGCTGGGCAGAGCAGAACCTAATGAGGTTCAACAAGGGCAAGTGTAGAGTCCTGCACCTGGGGAGGAAGAATTCTGGGCACTGATAGAGTGCTACAAAGCACTTCTGAGGAAAAGGATGTGGGGGTCCTATTAGATAGTAAACTACCCATGAGCCAGCAATGTGTCCTTGCCGCCAAGAGGGCCAATGGAATCCTGAGCTTAGTGGGGAATGGTGTGGCCAGTAGGTGGAGGGAGGTCATTCTCCCCCTCTGCTCTGTACTGATGAGGCCACAACTGGAATACTGCATCCAGTTCTGGGCTCCCCAGTTCAGGAGAGACAGAGAACTACTGGAGAAGGGGAGAAAGGGATTAGAGCATCTCCCTTATGAGGAAAGGCTGAGAGAGCTGGGACTTTTTAGCCTGGAGAAAAGAAGGCTGAGGGGAGACCTTAATAATGCTTATAAGTATCTGAAGGATGGGTTGAAGGAGGACGGAGCTGGACTCTTCTCAGTGGTTCCCAGTGACAGGATGAGGGGCAACGGGCACAAGCTGGAACATAGGAAGTTCTATTCAATTATGAGGACCAACTTCTTTACGGTGAGGGTGACAGAGCACTAGAAGAGGCTGCCCAGGGAGGTTGTGGAGTCCCCTTCTCTGGAGATCTTCAAGACCCACCTGGATGCAGCCCTGTGTAATGTGCTCCAGGCAATCCTGCTTTTAGCAGGAGAGTTGGACTAGATGATCTCTAGAGGTCCCTTCCAACTCTGACGATTCCATGATTCCATGATTCTGTGATAGCAACTTAAGCTTATATTTGTTTTTCTCATAACTAGCTCAGGTCAGTAGTTCATAAAAAGTGTGACTTTGGTGAGTTTATTTTGATTTCCTCTTCTGGCATGTAAAACTATTGAGGTTTTGCAGTGTTGTTATTTGTTCCCAAGCACAAAACTATGTTTCTAGATAAATTTCTTCTCATTTCCATTAGTCTTGTCTATAGGCTCTTTTAGTATTAACGCTAACTGGCAATCATTCATTTTTTGTTGTTATTCATTAATTATTGTTATTAATTATTTGTGCTGATGGTTTTTATTCACTTTATCAATGAATTTCATTAGAATGCATTGACATATCAACGTTACTTGTAGCCATTTCCTTTTGTGTCAGCTCATTTCATGCTTCACTTTTCCTCTTTATCTTATTTATTAGTTTTTCATCAAAATATTGAAGTCTGCTCACTTCTTTTGCTTAGTAATTAGATAACATACCCTAAGATTTGCTACCTTTGAATTCATGGTCACTTCTCACTTCTATTTCTATTTTAGCTACCCTTTTCTTGAATAAGCTTCCTAATTTGTCCTCAAGGACTGATTACACGCAATCAACATCTAGTTCACATAAACAAGAACAGTCATTTCTCTATATAATTATATACACTATACAAGTTCATGTCTTATTGCTCACAATAAGACAATAACTTCATAATTTTTGCTGTCAGTCTATTAAGCAGTTTAATAACTTTTAATATAAGCAGAGTATTTTCTCCAAAGTGATTTCTTTTTAGCTTAGTGTCTGATTTTATACGTTCAAAATAATTAATGTATTTCCCATGTTTATTCTGTACTAAATAAGCCATTTCATGCTTTCAGTTGTGAAACAAAATAATATCTCTTCCTCACTGTCAAAAGTCTACATCTTTGTGTTATTTATTGGATCTTTTATTCTTTGATCAAATGTTGCATTATGTTTACTGCAGGTTGGCATGGCAGAGGCAGATTGGAAGACTGAAGCAATCAGTGCTGAGGCCCCTCTTCATCACAGGAATATGCAGAGCTGGGAAAAGCCAGCCTGTCTAATACAGGTCACTCTTCTGTTGCCTATGGTCTCTGTCCCCACATTGCCCAGGTTCTCAAGAAGAGGTTTCAGTATTGGAAGAAACGTGACAGAGCTATTTCTCCCTCTACTATCTGATGACAGGCATGTGTGAAGTCAACTTCTGAAGATGATGATCCACCTAGTAGTGATATGTTACCTAGATGCCATTGCCAGCATGATGACCTGAGAAACTGCATCTCCTGTGAAGTCTCCTGTAGATGCCTGTAGCAGGGCAATGCAGAATGGTAAGAGAGATCTTCAGAGGAGAAAGAGAGCAGAGAATTGAAATCCCTTATTTTTTGTAGCCTGGACTGAAAGAAGAGCTGGTCAAAAAACTCCTGCTTGTTCAGTTGACCCCAGGGGTGGTTATTGGATGAGGCCTTTAAGTGCAGACAAGGTATGTCATGACTGCTGGCCATCAGGTTGCTTCTGCTTGTGCAAACTCCATAGCTGCTGGGACAGGAGAGGGATCTATGGTCTTGTGATCAGGTCATCACCGTATATTACTTCTCCACACCTCTGAGCTCATTTGCTGTTACTCCACCAGAAGCCCCAGGCTTTCCACCTTAGAGATGCTTTTAATCAGGTATGCTGATACACTGCTGATGTGCTGCTGTGGTACGGAGAAAGTTAAAGACATATCCCTTGCAGAGTTTTGTATAGAACTGGGTGCCCAGAGCAATGATGGAAGGTCCCCACTCTTCCACATTTTCCTGTATAGTCACTATGGGACTGAGGGTGCAGAAGCCCAGATGAGCTGCCAGCTTGATAGGGTGTTCCCACCTGAGGATCCCTTCAAGCTCTTTGTCATTGCTGCATCTGTTATGTGGCCCCAAAGTGTAGTTATCATTCTTGATCTTCAAGATCACTGCCTTTGTTCATTCAAATTTATTGAGGTAACAGTCCTCTCAAACCCAGCAGTTGTTGTGAGGTTAGCAACCCTCTGATACCACCATTGGGTAATCCTGCTATTCAAGAAACATGGTTTTCTTTTGACACAGATTTATAACATTGCTGCCTCTGACAGGAATTGACTCTTAAAGCAGAGTTATCAGGTCTTCAGGTTCCCAAGGATACAACCTTTTTTTCCCCAAATATTCTACAGATATTTTGACTGGGCAGAATTTAAAGATACTGGACATTTGTCAAGGGTTTCTGTTTATCCTACCATTCAGTCTTAAGCAGACAGGAGGATGTTCAGGAATTACATACACCGTGACAAACACACAGTAGTTACAGTACTACCCAGAAGACTCAGATCCAGTGTGCATGTACTGCAGCAATGCTTTGTAAATGCACAACAAATCCAGCAAACTCTGTGTGTGTTTGTATTAGAGAAAATGCCTTTTTTGCCCATGAAGCATATGTAGAGGTGGTCTGCTAAATGTGTCAGGCTCACTGTTTAAGTGCTAAGTAGATTGAGATAGATTTGTATAGAAGGCAGAGACAAAAGAACCCCAACCTAAGAATATCAGTCTAAATGCTCCAGTCCATGCTCCAGCATATGGACTCAGAAGTAATTCTGAGCTGTGATCCCGTTTTGGAGAGGTCTAAGATCCAGTAATCTGGTGATTAAGACAGCCACATTGGTGTTAACAGTCCTGATTTCAGTCCTCAATCTGTTTATTAATAACTTTAGTGATAATTCTTTCTCCCATGGTCCATGAGAGGCACCTTGACAGCAGGCTGCCATACACCCTGGGTCTCAGTCTTCTGGAATCTCTTAGTTGCACTGTGTTGCTTTATATAAATTCTTCAGAACAGAGATGTGGATGAGAGACGGAATGTGGATTAGATACTACATTTCTCTTCCTGACCAGGGTCTTCCTAAGGGGGAAAACTGATCTCACTCTCCTAAGGAGAGAAGCAGTTTTCTGTCACTTGAGGTGGAAATTACATTTCTGTCTGTTCTTGGTAGGACTAACTAGCAGAATTAGACTTGAAGGCAGCTAGGGTTTCCAATCTTCTGAAGCAGTCAGATGCCTAGAAGTCAAGCACCTTTTCAAAACTTATTCAGATTGATTTGTTGAACTTTGAAGCTCAAGAGTAGAAGAAATCAAACTGAGTATTTTCTTCTGTGAGATATTTTAATAGTTGCTCTCATTTGACAGTGGGTCAGGATCTCTGTTATTTGTCCATACTCTAGATCTGACATTTGGGGCACAGCTGGAATTTAATTATTTTTTTCCCCTCCTGTTTGGTGCAGGACAGGTTTCTGCCGAAACTATTATGGCATAAAATATTCTTTTGTACTGTGAGTTTGTTCAATCGAATCCTGTTTTCTCTGATATCAACTGCATTTAGCGTAACTGTCCCCATTAGCCGAATGCCTTCACATTCCCTGGTATTTCATAGGAATGATAACTGTAGCACTTGGTTCCATTAATTTTGTCTGAAATACAGCAAACCATTTGGTAGATAGAATCTGAAATAAATCAAGCCTCCATATTGTCTTAAAGAAGCTAACCTTTTTTTTCATTACCTCCATTTCCCATTCTTATTTCCTCATTCCCTTATCTCTCCCTCACCTTATTAGACTGGGTGCTACAATCCCTTGGAATCTTTTAGAATCATAGAATCAGAAGAAAATTTTAGTTGGAAGGGACCTCTTTGCTTTGAGTGGTGGGCTGACCCCCCACTCAAAGCAAAGCCAATTACAAGGCTTGACCAACTTAAAAGATAAATGTCTGCTTTGACTGCAACCTCACCTCCTCTGTTACTTGAATTTAGACTGATCTCATAACCATTGTTTCTATAAATTCTTATGCATAATAAAGGGGCAGTAGTTGCTTTGGAATTTACCTATACACACTATAAGCATAGAGCTTAGGTGTTCCATTTTGTTCTTTGCCATAGTGTGTAGGTGGTGAGCTCTTCTGTGTGACTGTGAACAAAGTGTCATGTACAATCACAGCACTGCAGGGCTCTATAATTTCCAAACCCTAAATTGCAATGCTGGTAAGTGCACCCAATAGTAATTTAGGACAAAATACACTACAGAGATCTTGAAATTAATCCTTAATCCAAGTATTACCAAATAGGAAAATTCAGAACAAAGGTTACCTTGAAAAAAAATGAAACTACGTCAGGATAGAGCAACACAGCTCTGGCACTTGGTGGAGATACCATGCAGAAAACACAGGAGTGGCAAGGAAAGACATTTTAGGATTTGTGATCCCCAGTTAAATTTCATGTAGTAGCATGAAATACCTCTGCTTGTCTGTTACATCACTGATGGGAAGAAGAAAGGATACAGACAGTTCTCAAAGCAGAGCAACAGCACTGACCAGGTAGCTTTTTTACCAGCATCAGATGCCTGTCAGTGAGATAGACTAGTAGCCAGCTATGCTGAGAGCTACAGGCAGATCACTATCTACCCTTCCCCTTAGAAATGTCATGAAATGGAGCTGTGCCTCCAACCTTGTGGTCTTCTTGCACTCCCTCTTAGAGGCCTTTTTCCATTCTAAGGCCGTACCCAGTCGTCTAGGGTTGTCTGCTCAGGGCCCAATTGCACCCCACAGGAATTAGCATGACAAACTCCCAGCAGGCTAAAGGAGACATGTTCCAGAAACAAGCAGTGTGGAGGCATTTAGCTTAAGCTATACTATATTATAAACCACATAACAAGATGAAAAAAGCCCTATCTCTCATCGTCCAGCTAATTACTTTGAGTGCAGCACCATGAGGATGTAATGATACTGATTCCAGTTCTGGGGTTAGCATAGCCAGCTGGGCTATTTGATATCTCAGTATTCTGGAATAGACACACCTTATAAGGGATGTTGGCCTAATTATCTCCTTTCAGAATTTTTAACTCAGTCGAAGGATTTCCTTTTGTCTGAAAGTCTGAAAAAAAACTCTTTCGACCATCTTTAATTGGAAATGCAGAAATTATCAAGAGTTGTATTCCCCAAAGCTTATGCTCTGGACAAAGTCACATATTCTCTTCAATATGGCAGAATCTAGAAAAAAACTAGCTGACAGTTAGCTGTTTAGTCATACTGGGACTAAGAAATGGTGCTAGGCTTTCCCCACTGATCAAACTTGCTGCCTTCTGGATGTATAAAAGGTTTGGCTGATTCTGTCTTTCTATCTATGTGTCACAAACACAGCTGTGAGCTCTAGCTCTATCTTGATTCCACATCAGGGTATGACTTTACATCACTTCTGTCCTTTGCTTACATAATAAAATCAGGTGCTATACATTAGAAAGAGGCTGCAGCACGAACTTATCTATCTATGCATTCAGGGGACAGGGCCTCTGAGGTCCACCACAGTGCACATCTTCAATATGGACTTCTGAAACAGTCTTCATGGCTTTACCCACACATTTCTTTTCAAGTTTTTCTTCCTACAGAAAACCTCCTTGCTAGAATTTTTTTCTAATATCAAGTTTGTCTGAATAGTTATGAAAGCCTATTTCCAGGCTTTGTGCACCCAAAGTTTGTCAAAAGATTTAAATGGAAAATCTGCTTTTATTCTTCTTCCCTTGTTTATACCATCTTTTCAATATGAAAGAACTTATTTGTAGCTCTACTCTACTGCAAAAGACTTTGTGCAACATATGATTTCACCCAACTTCTCTTTCATCTACCTTTTTAACATTATTTTGGGGCAACTCTTTGTCCCAGGTATCACAGTATTTCTTCTTGACTCTTCTTCATGTCCCTCCCGTCAAAGGTGCTTGGTTTTATTTCTTTTTGACAAGATAATCTTGCTTTTAATTTATGTCTGCGTCCATATCCTAATTCTTTATCAAGTGTATTTGGTTTTGACATTCTGCAAGGATTTATCCTATAGCAAGGCATTAATCTTACAAAGACTGTCTTGCTTGTCCTGGCTGCTACAACCCTTGTTAGTCCCTGGTGCATTAATGGCTAGCTTTTTATACTGCAGTACTCAGTGTAGTCAAGGCTATCATATTTGATTTTCAGCCTTTAATAGAGGGTCAGCCTCACTTGGCAAAATTTACCAATTTACCCAAAATACCAACTCTTACACTTTCCTTTACTCCAGTTTCTGGAGGAATCTTGCCATACAAGTTAGCATCCTCTGTCCTTTCCTGAGCTGCTATCTTCAGTTTCTCCAAGATGTTATATTATTTAGGAGTTAGTTATTCTTTCTGTCTGAATTTCATAGCTTCTTACATATTTTCTTTTAATAGGTGCTGCAGGCTGATTATTCCAGACATAGAATCATCCAGGCTGGAAGGGACCTCCAAAAGGTGATCTAGTCCGACCTCCCCGCAGTTGCAGGGACACCCCCAACTAGACCAAGTTGCCCAGGGCCTCATCGAGCTTACCCTTGAGTATCTCAAGGGGAGGGGCCTCAACCACCTCCCTGGGCAACCTGTTCCAGTGTTCTACCACCCTCAGAGTAAAGAAATTTTTTCTAATATTCAACTTAAATCTACCCTTTTCCAACTTAAGTCCATTGCCCCTCATCCTGTCACTGCAGGCCTGTGTGAACAGCCCCTCCCCAGCCTTCCTGTAGGCCCCCTTTAGGTACTGAAAGGCTGCGATTAGGTCTCCCTGGAACCTCCTCTTCTCCTCTAGTTCCTCAGACGTATTTACCATACACTGAAGTTTTCTCCAAAATACTTTAATGTTTATAAAATCACTTCATTTGAAGCTCCTGAACCCTTTTTTATTGTGGTTTCTTTGTGACAGGCAATATGGTGCTTCAGTGATTCAAAGTCTGTCTTTTCTATTCCCAAGTTAGGCTATTTCTACTGCCTAGGCAGTGGTGGAAGACTTGTGCTCAGATGCAATTTAAAGTTATATAATCCCAGCTGAACACTGAAGAGTTCATCTTTCAAGTAATAAAATATTCATTTGTTCCCATTGACATTTAAAAACACATTTAAGAAGCTTTTATACTGATTTTCCCATTTGTTAAAGCTTGTGTTTAGAAAACTCACATCTGGATAATATTTAATCTAATGGCTTCTTTTAAAACTTGCACAACGATGGCTTACCTGTGTGAAATGAACACAATAGAAAATGCTGTGTTTTGAAAATGATTGTGTTAATGATCATGTGATTTGAAAATATATGAGTATTGTTGAAATACTTCAGATGGTAGTTCATGTATAATAAATTAAGCAGTCCTCCCTTGGGATAGGGGATATTCTTCTTTGAGTGTGACAGATCACTCAGAAAGCTGTTATTTGCCACACTTTTGGTAAATATTAAAGATATAATCTTGTGTGAAAACAGTAATTGTTTATAGAAATATCTCATTAAACACAATCACTGCTGAATGATGTTCTTTAAAAGGAAAACATTTTTCTAGTAATTCTTACCAAAAAAAAGGGCTACTAAACACTTGATGTAATTTTCTTGTAAAATCCATGGATCTTTACATTAATGGAAGTTAGAAAAATGTCACGGGTCAGTATATATTTTCTTGCTTATGGCTCTGTCATTGAATTGGCATAGTCCCCACTGAGGAAAGTATAAGGAAGTTAAGGCTGGTTCTAGGTGAAAGGAAGAAAGCTTCTCTCCTCAGCAAAATTCTCAGTGTTGCCAGGATTAAAAGGAAGGTAGACACACATAACTTTGGCATGGAGTACCCTGAGGAGGACAATTGACACAGAAAGCTCTCAACAATGAAAGAGCCTAGAAAGTTGCTGGAAGTTGTTATTTTCTTAGATATTCAGGTTTTTGCATGAAGGAGGTTTTTGATCCACAGAATGTTTCCTCTTTAGCTAAACTTGTTTAAATCCTTCTTTAATGGAAGAAGTTACAAAGTTTGGGAGGATTCAGATTCTAGTTTTTCCTTCCAGGTTTAAAATGTAAAAAAAACTAGAGTTAATCTGACTACTGCCCAAAGGAAAAAAATTATGAAAACTGATTCAGAAAGGATCCTATATGCCATATCCAAAGCCATGTTCCAGAGTCTAAACTGAAGATAACAGAGAAAGCCAACTGCATATTTGGAACTCCACGGAGTACGATCTGCTTATTGTATGCTAGAACTCAGCACTTACCTTTCTTATACCTGGAAACCTGTTATCTTGTTAAGAGCTGAGGGCATAATTTCATAACACGAAGGATGATGGCATGTGACATTTAGGTTTCTTCCAGAGAGCGTAGATCACAACAAATCTTGTTCAGCTCAGCCTTTAGATGTTCATTTAGAAGCAGCAAGAATTGTGATCATTTAGGGTAAAGCTACATTAGCATTTTGCTTCAGATTAGGCATGCACTTCCAAAGTAAGTTTTCTGATCCTCTCCATTTATCATCACTTAGTTCATGCAGTGGAGCTACCCAAAACTTGAAGATTATTCTAGGAGCCCTCCTATTGTGCCCCACCAACTAATTCAGTTAACAGCACTAGAGTTAGTCTGGAGTAACCCCCACCCAAGACACATATAGACTGAGATCAGGCCCACAGAATCAATTGTTTTATTTTACAGACCTATTTCTGCTATGTCATGGTGCTTTCTGATACAAACAAGGTCACAGTCACAGACATATGTGTATGTATTGTGTCTGTATAATCACACTTGCCATCTCTACTCATGAAATAGTACATATGAAAAAAGCATGACATTGTTTTTTAAGCTGTGTTGGTTCTTTTTTAGACTGTGTTCATTTTTAGAGTACTATGTCCAGCTATGTCCTCAACAGAGAAGGGACATAAAACTGTTGAATGGGTCCAGCGGAGGGCCACGAAGATGATTAGAGGGATGGAGCACCTCTCCTATGAGGACAGGCTGAGAGAGCTGGAGTTGTTCAGCCTGGAAAAGAGAAGGCTCTGGGGAGACCTTCTAGCAGCCTTCTAGTATCTGAAGGGAGCCTACAGGAGAGCTGGAGAGGGACTCTTTGTCAGGAAGTTTAGTGACAGGACAAGGGGTAATGGTTTTAAATAGGTAGAAGGGAGATTTAGATTGGATATTAGGAAGAAATTCTTTCCTGCGAGGTGGTGAGGCACTGGAACAGGTTGTCCAGAGAAGTTGTGGCTGCGCCATCCCTGGAGGTGTTCAAGGCCAGGCTTGATGGGGCTTTGAGCAATCTGGTCTGGTGGGAGGTGTCCCTGCCCCCAGCAGGGGGGTTGGAACCCGATGATCTTCAAGGTTCCTTCCAACTCTAACCATTCTGTGATTCTATGTTTCTATGGTTTGCATGCATTGCAAACATTGGATTCGTTGTGGATATCTAAACAAATCAATTACATTGTGGATGTATACTTACAAATTTTCCCAGACAGAGTGAGCCTGGGTGTTGTGCATTCTGTTTTGCCCTGCAGATGCTAGAGTGCACCTGCTATTGAAGTATTGGTCTATATATTCAGTTACATTTGTTGTGATCACAACGTATTTGTTGTGATCTCCCATATTCTAGGTTAGTACATGGCCCAGCTGTAGACCAAATTACATTAGAGGAGCTTTGCGAGCAAAATGGATTCATCTACAGTGATAGGTTTAAACCATCATACCTGCCCCTAAAAATATACAAGATTAAGATTAATGTGAATCATGGTAACTTGACTGAATAACTCTGTCACTCTGAATTTATGTGTGCTGAATGCACATTTGAGCATTTTAAAAGTATAACTAAATCTAAGGATACTTCCTTCTCTACAGACTGTGCAACATCTGAGTGGTTTCTGCTCTGTGTCCCCAAAACTGACCCTGTGTGTCCTCTCACACAAGAGAGTGTATTCTTCTTTTGTTGGTCTCAGTCTGAAAGGTGATTCTTTTTCAAAATATCTGCTTTCTCTCAGGGAACAGTGAAAGTGCTGGGCAGAGTTTTGTCCAGAGAGCAGAAAAGTAGCTGGAATGAAAAGGTTTTTTTAATTCTTTTTGCTCTGTCCAAGTTATTATTGATAAGAAGTTGTATACCTGATTGAGCCATCCACATAAACTACCACTGTAAATCACGTCCATGAATGTGTAGAGTAGAGCACAAGTAGAGCAAAGTGTATGTTGTAGGTTGTAAGTGATGACAGTACTGAATTCTAATGACAATAAATGATGCTCTTTACTGTTGTCGTGGTTTCAGCCAAATTTACCAAAACCTGATTGACAGATGTCCCCCCCTCCCCCTTTGGGTAAAAGAGAGGAAAGGAAGGAATTAAAGAGATTCAAGAGTTTAGAAAAAAAACTAAACTACTTTAATGAAAATATAAATAATAATAATAATATAATAAAAAGGAAATTTAGGAAAAAAGGGAAAAAGGAAGTATACAGT
>VZRU01001144.1:1179494-1207865 GCA_013398155.1 Pedionomus torquatus
CCCAATGATTTTTACATAATTTAAAAAAATTATTTAATTTTTTTTTTTTTTTTTTTTTTTTTTAAAAACATGCTCTGCTCAGATCTGTTGTTATCTCAACCCTTTGTGCCCCGTGTTGGGCACCTAAAAGGATTGCTGTGGTTTAACTCCAGATGACAACAAAGAGCCACTGGGCCGCTCAGCCACCCCCCACAGCTGTGAGATATGGGGGAAGAACCAGAAGAAAAAGGCAAAACTCATGGGTTGAGATAAAGACAGTTTAACAGAACAGTGAAGGAAAGAGGAAAACAACAACAATAACACTGATTGAGGAAAGTTTAAAACACCTTTACAATACCACTGCTCCCCAACTGCATCCAAGAGGTGATTTCCTGCCCCCTATCCCTGCCAGCTGACCCAGCTATATACTGGGCATGGCTTTACATGGTATAGAATTCCTGTGTCCTGATCCAGCTCCTTGGGAAAATTAACCCTATCCCTACCAGAACAAGGACAGCATTTCAGTCATACAAGTAGTATCTGCCACCCTACTTTTTCATGTAAAGAAAAGTTTGAAACTATTTCTGAAAGATGATTAATAAAATTAGTGTTATGGAGGATACTTCAATAGGTTGACATAATGCTAAAGACATTACTATTAAAAATAATCTAGTCTGAACCCCTTATTCTTAATGAAGTTTTCTAAAAAATGCTTCTTGGTCAATTAAATATGTAATTCTACAGAGAAAACTATGACAGGTGGAAATATTCAATAGATTTGTACCTCCAATTTAATTTTTCATTCCAAACAAAGAATCCAGTGTAATAGCCTCTCTGACATCAAAGTCACTACCTGAGAAAAAATTAATATTGGAGCATGGACTTTCACAATTCTATATGCACTGATTTCCTGATGTGTTTGAATCCTGAAAGATGAAAAAGATTTGTCCATGTTAAGTAGATGTCTGTCATGCTCATAAGAAGCATACACTTTTTAATCCACTAGTGACTTTGGGACTTTGCTGGGAATGCTTTTACTATGTTTAAATGATTTAGTGTTTTAAATTATTGCCAGCAGGAAAACTTAGAGCAAGTGATCCTAGAGAACGGTAGCTAAATTTCTCCTAATATCAGGTCTTAGAGGAAACATAGAGAATAAATATTCTTGAGAGTTCTCTCTGTGTAGCTTTATCCACTAACAGTGTCACATTAAGGTTAGAAAAGCAGCTGAGTCATTCCTGTCATGAAATAATGCTTCATATAGTATTTTCTAGAATCTCTCATGTCGCAGTTTCCAAGTTTCAGCTTTCTTTTCTTTGTTAAGTGGGGTTAGCACAAACTACAGTCTCAGTTGCTTTTGTTCAGTGCATGTGGATGCTAAAGGTAAAAGTCACACTAAATGTCACCTTTGGATGATTTACAGCTCTGACCTTGTGCTAGCTGAAATGTGGGAACACTGACTCTGCTGAAAAAGAATTTGACATCCTGATCTTCATCATGAACAATTGGGTGCCCCACTCCACCTAGAAATAGAATAGCTTGTATAAACAGAGACTTACTTTTATATAAAGGAAGTGAAGGGATAAAGAATGATATGCTGCAACAGGGCTTATTCTAATGTGAGCCTAGAGTGAAAGGAACAAGATGGATCCTGCATAGTTGTCACTACAGGGAGAGAGGACAGAAGACATTTTAGGAGGGATGTTAAGTTACTAGGCAAAGCTACTCATTCCCTAAGAGTAAACCTGAATTTCAGATGTTTTTCAGCAAAGCTATGCTGGCCTCCAAAATCTTCCTTTGTTTCATTTTTAACCAAAATGTTCTTCTGTGTCACATCTGCACGTGGAAGAATTGGAAGTGAATGGTGGGACCAAGAGAGCCTCTTACTGATGAATGCCACCGCAGTTAGAGCTCTCTCTGGAAAGGAACATGCAAGAGTAAGATGAGTTGCTTATTGAAAATAAAAGAGAATCTAAAAGAATGCACAGCATTTGAAAAATATGTAAAATCTCACCTTCTGCGAGGTGGTCATTGTCAGAAGTCTCTGACGTAAATCACTCTTACTTTCTGTCATAATATTTGTACCAAGAATAGTGAGCAGAAATGAACCTAGTCATGCCCCCTCCCTAGAAAGATGTAGAATTTATAGAATTTGCACCTTTATATTACAGAAGAGTATTTAATGGTTTCAGTGCTGTTTTTCCTAGAATTAAAATAGCTTCCTTATACAATCTGGGGGATATCAGTTATCTGAAACTAGCATATGGTACACTCGTATGCATTCTAGCAAGTTTTTTTCATTGCTCTTTTGAGAGTTTTTTGTTGATTTTGAGAGAATTTAATTAAAGTTGAAATGAGAAAGCTAATGGAGGTCCTTCATCTCGACGTGAGAGCACCATCTAGCGGCAAATGTCATGCTCTGTACCAGGCTAAGTGCACCCAACGCCACAATGAACTGGCATACTGCTTTTGAATTTAATTTAAGAATGCTTTAAGACAATAATCTCAAACTTTTCTATATTAAGGGACATTTTTTTCTCCTACGCTGTTTATTAGTGTGAAATGTAATAAACTGGTGTGAAATCTCCAGTGACTTTTGCAGAGAGAAGGATATGAGAAATCCCACTTGGTGGATAATAAATTGGCTGCATGGTCACACTCAAAAAGTTGCAGTCAATGGCTCAATGTCCAAGTGGCAACCAGTGACGAGTGGAGTTCCTCAGGGGTCAGTACTGGGACCAGTGCTGTTTAACATTTGTCACCAGCACAGACAGTGGGATTGAGTGCACCTTCAGGAACAGCAGTCGACATGCTGGAGGGACGGGATGCCATCCAGAGGGACATGGATGGGTTGAGAGATGGGCCTGTGTGAACCTCATGAAGTTCGACCAATCCAAGTGCAAGGTTCTGCACCTGGGTCATGGCAATCCCAAGCACAAATATGAATGTTGTAAAAGAATGGACTGAGAGCAGCCCTGAGGAGAACTTTGGGGTGTTGGTTGATCAGAAGCTCAGCATGATCTGTCAATGCATTTTTGCAGCCCAGAAAGCCAGCCATATCCTGGGCTGCATCAAAAGCTCTAGGGTCCCCAGCATAGGAAGAATATGGACCTGTTGGAGTGAGTCCAGAGGAAGGCCACAAAGATAATCAGGGCTGGAGCACCTCTCCTATGAAGACAGGCTGAGAAAGTTGGGGCTGCAAGAAAGAAGTCTCCAGGGAGACTTTATAGTGACCTTCCACCTTCTAGTACCTAAGGGGCGCCTATGGGAAAGATGGGAGGGACTCTTTATCAGAGAGTATAGCGATAGGATGAGGGTTAATGGTTTGAAACTGAAAGATGGTAGATTTAGATTACATATCAGGAAGAAATTCTTTACTCTGAGGGTGATGAGACACTGGAACAGGTTGCCCAGAGAGGTGGTGGGTGTCCCATCCCTGGAAGTTTCAAGGCAAGGTTGGATGGGGCTTTGAGCAACCTGGCCTAGTGGAAGGTGTGCTGGGCCATGGCAGGGGACTCAGAACTAGATGATCTTTAAGGTCCTTTCCAATTCTAACTATTCTATGATTCTATGAAATCAACAGTCAAAAAAGTATAATTGTTTCATGACATTCCATGGTTGAAGGATGATGCAGTCTTTCTTTCAGTTCTCAGCAAGCGTGATTACAGTTGCTTTACATGCTGAAATGCTCTGAGACAGATGTTAAGGATTTCTTCAAGCAACAGTCCATGCTAGAGTACTCCACCATTAGCGTCCACTGAAGTGCATTAAGACATCCTTTCACATGAAGTAAAAACTATTTGTTTCTATTTTGATCATTTGTGAGGCTGTGCATTACATAGTTAATATCTGATAGAGGGTCCTTGAAGCTGCTTCTTGGAACTGCTAGGTATTATACAGTTTGGCACATCTTTTGCATAGGCAAACCAGGAATAATCCCACTGAAATGGTAGAGTACCTTCTTTAAACTGTAATGAATTAGAAATAAAGCAAGCTCCCTGTATCCAGAGCTTTGTATTTAGGAAGACCAGACATGTTTATGACTCCTTGAAGGATTTTGATTTTTCTCTAAAAGACATCTTGGGTAATACGCATTTTGTGAAACAAAACACAAGGAGCTACAATACATGTAAGTGAGTGGAAAATTGTGTCTATATGCTCTTGGTTTATATGATAGCAATGAACCTGTTGTTTTAACAACTGTCAGATGCATCCATAAGATGCTGCAGTAATTCCCAAGTATGCACAGTTATCATGGAAAGATCAATCAGACAGGGGCAATAATATTAACTATATGGTTTCTGAATGTATCAGAAGGAATGACCAGATCCCTAAGTTACTATGGTCTGTGTAGTATTACAACATATAACTACATCTCTGTCATGGAAAAATCATGTGTGAATTCAGTTCTGCATCCTAGACTTGCTAAGTCTAGGATGTTTTCATGAAGGTAGTCTTCTTTAGATATGGAGCAAATGCCCGAAGCTCAGATACTATTAAAAAAATCTGAAAACAATCCTCATAAAATAGCTGTTAATTAGCAATACATATTTTGCTTAAGCATAACTACATACTACTTCCTTGGGTAATTATTTTTTCTTTCAGTATTCTATTCTAGGTGTTTGCAGAGTCATGTTCAATACACTTTTAATAAACATTCCCAAATTAATGAACAGACTCAATCACATTATTGTATGAGATTTGGAATTTACCAATTATCTACACCTACCCATCCCAGAGAAAGTGTCATTTTAGCATGAAAGGTACATCCACAGCTGCAGTCCACTAACACGAATCATAGAATCGTAGAATATTTCAAGCTGGAAGGGACCCTATCCACATTGCTTTTGCAACTTCACCGAGCTGTGCAGATATGCCCTACATAGACATTTTACAGTATTACAGTCTAGTTTATAAATTCAATATAGTCCTAGTGGTACCACAGCAAATTATGAGGATTCCTCTAAACCAGCTTGACACAACACCCTGATTAAGAAGCCTTTTACTTCCCATTTTTTCCTCTTTCTCCTCCTATAGCTTCATTCCTTTCTACTTTGCTTCATACTTAATTAGGGATAAATTACTGTAAAGGATATTTAAAGGTGGTCAGCAAAGAACTTTCTAAAAACTGTAATTATCATTTTTTTTGTTTCTTTACATTGACTAAAGGAAAAAAAAAATGCCTTTTTTCTCTTTTTTCCCCCAAGTAATAGAGTTAATTTCTCCTCTCACATGCCTCCCTCTCCCCTCATTTAATCTTACTAACCTTGTCAAATCTTTCTCAATCTCTTAATGAAGACAGATGTGTCTCCTTTTGATCATGCACTGTACATATGGGCAGTGAGATGACAAATCTCAAACAATTATTTCCTTCTCCAGTTGATTCACTGGTTGCAGTAGTTAAACAGGAGCTGGAAAAAAAATACAATGACCTTTTAGTGAAAATATTCTTTTAATTATTCAGCCTTTTACTTTCTTTCTCTGGGATATCACTATCTCCTATTCTGTCATCATAAAGTTTTCTAGGGTAGATAAGGTCTTAATTTTATTATTAAAGTACTTTTTCCACTTTGTACTTTTAGTGCTTAGAAGAATAAAATCTAGCCAGGGATTTCTTTTTTTTTTTTTTTTTTTAGGGTTATGTCTGTAAATCCTGTGGCCTGTGCATAGTACCTGCAGAGAGTTGAATATGTTCATATGTTTTCTGCAGCTTGATTTGATTTTAGCTTCCTGTGCTAGAAACAAAAGTCACTTGACAAAATGTCACAAAATGCCATTGTGTCCATACTTTGTAAGTCTAACAGAGGACAAAGTTAGCTTTGAATGTTGGTTGAGAGTTAAAAATCTTCTGGGCTTGCAGTTGAAATCTACTTGAAGCATAATTCCAGATTCAATGATACCAGAAGATAACTAAACCCAAGGATATTCTAAGGATCAAATTATGTCCTTGAGGAGATATGTGGATCTCCTCAGAGAAATCAACATAAAAGATACAGAAGTAAATTTTATTCTCATTGAAAAACAAGAAAGGGTATTTGGCTTCTGCGTGTTTGAATTTTGGTTTGGGGTTTTTTTTGGTTTTTTTTTTCTTACTGTAGGAACTAAGTAGAGAGTGGGAAAATTAACGTAGATCAATAGTTCTCCATTCTTTTATGTTAGATCACATGGTATAGCTCAAGTCCTAAAAAAGTAAAAGATAAACATTTTCCAAAACTTCTTAATTATGTGGTTTAAAACTATTTAAAGTTCTATTTCCATGAAAACCATGTAACAGATATGAATAAGGAACAGTTTAACAGAAACTGTTTTCATAATGAACAAAACTTTGGAGATAGGTAATTTTGAAGGTTAACATTTTATTACAGCACTGGAATACTGATGTAAGTGCTATTGTATGTATAACATATTGTGTTAATCGCCATTACTACATCTGTTTTTTCTTATACTTGATTTATCTCAAATACCCACCTTTTTTTTTTTCATACAGGCCTAGTTTCTGTTGGTTTATTCTGACTAGAAATCTGACAGTCTTTGCTCTGCAGCCGATTAGAAATGCTCGCGTCTAATCCATGCAACTCAATGTTTGTGGCAGTGGCATCTAGCTGACAAGAGGACTCAACAGGTAAGGTGGTAAACTCATAAAGCGTTCTTTCTAAATATGTAAGAGTTCATCTGTCAACACTTAAATTGAACAGAGAAATCGGGTGCATCACAGTCCAGGTTCAGCCTTTGCGCAACCACAGTTCATTGACTTAATCAGAATTATTGCAGGGTTAACTTGACCCAGTTCCTCTTATCTTAACAGAGCAGTGACCATGGAAAGGTTTTGTCATTTTCTCCATTATTTGCATAGCAAATTGTTCAGATTATATATATATATATATATATATATATATATTTNTATTTTTTTTTTTAGGAGTAGACATTTTGGATATCTTCTTTCTTTCACACACTTGACACGTTTCCTTCTCGACCATAAGAACAAGGCATCCCATATTTTTGATTTCGGTAGCAAAAGCAAATCCATGCCCAGTGTTCTTGATGGTAACTAAATGGCCACGCACTTAGATTAAAGAAACCCTTTCCCTTCTCTCCAGGAGAGGGCAGCGTTGCTAATAGCATGCTCAGATGTAAGCACTGTGCCTGCACTCACTCTTGAGGTAACTATTTGTTCTGCAACTTCTGTGTGTGTAATAGAGAAACGTCTTTAAAATAAAACAGAGAGGAAAATGTTTTGTATTTATAGGTATTTTACTACCTATCACTTTGCCCCTCTAGCACTAAAATCTGGGGAAAAAACTCCAAGCGTTTGATAGCATATTAATTACACCAAGATTTCTATTATATGTAAGAACTGAAGAATACCCAAGTGATGCTGATAACCAATTTTCCCCCAAGCTTCTGAGCATTTTTTTCTTATTTCCCCAGCAAGTAACACCCTATCCTTGCTGGCAGTACATGGGAAACCCAAACCTTTTATTGTGGATGTCATCAAAGGAAACAGCCACATAAAAGAAGGTCCCCCAGATCAAACATTAGTTAAACCTTAAGTTCCAGAATTTATCCCATGCTAGGAGTTGGAGGGAGTCTCTTAGAAAGCCATGGCATCCCTAAAATTTTCATCAGCTCTGCAGGGGCACATTTTTACAGACCTCTAATTTAAACTTGCTTTTTTTTTTTTTACCTTTACAATGGTAAAAGAACTGTCTTTGCTACCGAATGCCTGGTTGCCTCTCAGAATGGAAAGCTGTGAGATAGGGATTTTGGTCTGTAGGCCATATTCTCATTTAAAGATCACTGGTGGAAGTGAAGGGAGCTTCTCCGGTGAGAACGTTAGGCTTGTAAGAGCAGTGTTCTTTGAGGAAACTTATATGAGGTTCTGTGTTTCTGAGACTGTACGAATAAAACCACCAGAAACATCCTGCCGGTCCATTTAAAGGGCCACCGAAGAAAATTTGGTTCATCTACTTTATACTGAAGGAAGTCACTGCCGCTGAACTCTTGAGAGTGTCAGAGCTCTTTTAGGTTAGAAAACAAACATACTGAATATATTATATTCTGTGTGTATACACTGAGTGAACAGAAAGGCATTATAAAGAGCTGCTTCTCCTTGTTGCATGTGTGATTTAGACAGCATGATAAGCTCAAATGACACTTCCTCCCACATGATATTTTGTACGTTTGGGGTTTTTTTCTGGTTCCAAGAAAGATATCTAAAGAAAACAATTAGTTGTCCAGATGTAATGATAACATAAGCCAAGGAAAATGCATGCTAGGCAAATAACCTTTGTGATACATCCATCTCAGCAGATCCACTCTTGATTAGAAATATTCATGGCTAATGGTACAGTTTTAATTATAACAGAATTTGTTGAGATGCTGCAAATGTATTCGATTTTCAAAAGCTTTTTTATTTGAATGATTGCCAATGATTGATGAAACCCCTTGAGCGGCAATCATTTTCTTTGAAACTTTCCAAAGCCAACTTGTAGCCAAGATAGTGCATGATAAAAATCTTAAATGAGGTAGAACACATTGATTTAAAAAAAAAATTAAAATAAATGCACAAATATTCTTTCCTTTCACATAAAAACTTTTTCAGTATCTGGGTTCTTTTTCTGATGAAAACAGAAAGTGAAGGCAAAATCCTTGTGGGGAACTTATGCTCCAGCGGATGATATCTCTTGACATGTGATACTCTTAGGAATACAGAAATTACTAAATCAGGTCATACTCAAGATCCATTTTGTCTTCTTTATCTACTACTTTATTAGCATATTAAAATAATTCTGAGAGATGCAGAGTAGCTATTCTTTGTTGATTTTAATTTATTTTTTAGAATTTAAGTTTATTATAATTGCAACATTATATATCTTGCAATTTCTTGTTATTCCATTTTAATTATTATGGCAATCAATGTACCTTAATAAAGCTTACTATTGTATAATACACCAGATCAGCCCAAGGGCCTGTTACAAGGACTGATGTAACTTGTTTGCTCCAGAACAAAGGCTATTTCTAATGAACATTTTGCTTAGTGTAAACAAAACTAAATACTGAAGATTCTTTAACTAACTTACATATCTTGTTTCTTTCTTTAGTTACTGTATCACTTTCCTTGTAAATTAGTGACATTTGAAATGTCTAGTTCAGCTTCCTTTGTGCAGCTAACTTTCATTATTTTCAATCAACCTCTCTTTATATATCTTTAAATATATCATCTTTTTTCCCTTGTGTTTTATTTTGCATATGAAGCTGCTATGTAACTAGCCCAGCCTAGAATCCCTTCTAAAAAAAATAAAATTGCTGCAGAGACACAGAAATTGTGATCTAATTCATCTGCATGTTTGCATTATTTTTCCTTTGCTTCAGGAAGAATGTTCCTGGGGACTACAGGTCAATCAGCCTGACTTTTGTTCCTGTACAATCATAGCATGAGTCTTGGAAGTCATTTCTGGGCACATAAGGAGAAAAGTGACAGGGAATACACGTCTTGGCATTTGTCAGCCTGACTGTCTTCTATAATTAAATGACTGTGGGGTGAGGAGAGACCAGTGGATGCTGCCCACTTTGACTTTAGCAAAGCTTTTGACACAACCTTCCACAGTATTCGAGTACCAAGATGAAACCAGTCTAGACAGATGGACTACTAGATGGATGAAAAGCTGTCTGGATCATCAAGCTCAAAGAACTGTGGTTAATGGTTCGTACTTCACCTTGGGGCTGATTACGAGTAGAGTTCCTCAGGGGTTCCTTTGAGACATAAGCTTTTTCATAATTTTATCAATGATTCAAAGGATTTGACAGAATGTATCTTCTGAAAATGTGTCAGTGACACCAACCTGGGGGGTTGTTGTGGACAGGGGTGCAGTTGATAGCTCAAAGGCAGGCTTGCTCTTCAGAAGGAGCTAACATTAGGTTAGAGGACTGGGTTTACAAAAACGTCAGTAAATTCAACAGGGACAAATGGTAAATCTTGCACCTGGGATGGACTAATCCCTCACAATAGTAAAGGCTGGGAGCTGACTGGATAGAGAGAACACTACCGAAAAGGACCTCAGGGTCCCGGACAACAATGAAGGGAAGTTGAGAAAAACTTTTTCAGCCTGGAAAAATCTAAGGAGGGCCTAGTAATGGCCTTCCTGTACCTAAAAGGAGGTTACCAAGAAGACAGAGCCAGGCTTTTTACCAAGGTGCATTGTGAGAGAATGAGAGACAATGGCCACAAATTGAAATACGTGAGATTCTGACTAGGGAATTTTCCCCTTATAGGAAATTAAACACTGAAACAGGCTGTCCAGAGAGCTTCTGGGATCTTTGTCTTTGCTGATGCAACTGGATAAATCCCTGAGAAACCTGGTCTTATTTCATTGTTGACCCTGCTTTGAGCAGGTAGTTGGACTACAGGACTTCTGAGAATATAAATGATTCTGTGAAACAGGAGGTAGTTGAAAGCCTCTTCTTTTAAAAATGTTTCATGAACAATAGTCTCCTCTGAACACTGAGAGATTTGAAAAGCCCTTTTTATTGTTTCATGATCAGTACTCAAAAAATAAAAATGGAAGATATGTCTTTGGAAATGCAAAATATTGATGTGATATCATCACCTGGTTAGTATAATGCTATTTACAATGCAGCCACAGAAGCTGAGTGACATGTTAACACCTGTGTTTCACCATCACAGAAAGACTAGGATGTAAGTAAATGCCTGTAACAAAGTCTTTATCATACTTGTGCAGTGAGATAATACAGAGAAGTGTTTTATTACATGAAGGTGGGATTGGCGCTAGCAATAACAGCTGTCAGTGTGAGGCTCCCCAGAAATCCAAAAAATGACAATCATTCCTTCAGTGTTCATATTTTTGCAAAGAGATTTTACTTCACGCTTTAAAAGAATAGAGCTATAAATTGAGCAGAACAATAGGTATTCATATTTCTTCAGAAATATGGTAGGTAGCATGCTGTATGGCTGATTATAAATTAGGAATAAAAACCCAGGAGAGAACCACAACAGAGATGGATAAAACAATGAATGCTGATGGAGAGAAAATAAGTTTGTCTGGAGAGCACAAAACATGAGACATGCACAGAGTGAAAATCTAGTAACAATCAAGAAGCTTAAAAAAACAATCTGCAGATTTTGTTATACCTCTATGAAAACCAATACAGGGAAGAGGAGAGTGGAACCCAAGTAGAGCGGGAAAGACGTGCCTCTTGCAGGCATTACATGACTCGTGGCAAAGAGCTTGCCAGCATTACATAATGGAGCAGTAACAGAGGCACAGCCCCAGGGTCTCTACACTGCCACCTGGAAAGCTGGACCTCACATACCAAACCCCTTCAGCTTTTGGTCTCTGCAACCATAATGTTACTCAGCATGGACTGCTTCTATGGGAAAGCATCTCCACTTACATGCAGTGATGCAGGGCAGTGGGCTTTTGGTGGTATTTCCCATCATTCTAGGTAGATTTCAGCTTTGAGATTTGTGGACATAGCTTTTCCTATTTCTGTTTGCTTATCTGTAAAATGCACAAAGATCTGTAACGTCCCTCAAAGATGGTATGGCAATTACTGTGAGCAAGGGACCTGTCCAGGCATTCGCGATAACACAGCTGTAGAGCGCTCTTTCCTGGAAGGATGCTATTCCTCTAAGTATATTCTTAATGTGATGAGGTCATATCTGAGCATGTGTCTCTTCGGCACTGCCCATTCCAATGCAATGGCCTCTCTTTACATTATTAGACCACTGCAGCAGTGACATGTGTGGTTGTCTAGCTTGAGAAGGCAGTAACTGGACATAAAATTGCATCCATTAAGGACTCCCATGGCATTCTATTTGCAAATACTTCCAACACACAGCTTCACCGTAAAATGCTCTTAGAGTTTTGGAGAGTTAGAACTTGATCCAAGAATGGCATTTCCTCTATTATAATACACTGGGTACAGTCTTGTGTACAGTTGCTCCTTTGAGGACAGATTTTGTAACTCCAGAATGAGATCTTTGCTTTAGTGTATGGTGCTTTTAAAATATTATTGTTCTCCAGAGGAAGAAACACTTCTCCAGCTTCTGTTGTAAGCTTAATTTCAAGGACAGTCCTGAAAATGTGCATGATTCGGTTTTATTATTCGTTCTCCCTCATATAACTCAGCCATGTGCATCCAGCCTAGTGTGTCAAAAATATGCCTTTTTTGATCCTACCTAATTTAGCTTTAGAATCAGTGTTATAGCCTGGTATTTCAGATCTGCTCTTCTTTTAAAATGCAAGTTTACAAATATGTGCAGCCATAGTCCAAATCCTCAGATGCTAAAAATCAGCATTGCTCATTTAAGTTAGTATGACTATGTCAAACAAACTACTGCTCCAGTGAGTATTGAATGCAAGCTGAAGGGATGCACTAATTTTACAGTGGTGCACAAAGAACCCAATTTGCACAGTGAAAGAGTATGTTAAGAGAACAGAGTTATGTAATTCATCTATTTTGGGGATTAGCCATCCCTGAAGTTCTGAAAAAGGTAACTGGGTTGGACTATTTATAGAGTCGGTTCCTATAGTTACAGCACAGATGCTAGCACAGAACAAAAACAAACTGTTAGCTCAAACCATCTCCTCAGTGCATCTTAATAAATTTATAGTCTCAGAAATGCTTCTAGATCTCTCAGATACAAAGAGATTTGGGGGTCTAGGATCCTACTATTGCCTCAGCATCTGTCTGTATATTAGTATGCCCTGCTTCCTACTAGCTTCTGACCATGCCTATGGTTTTCAGGTCATTTGTATTACAGAGATATGCAGAGACTCCTTTTAAAGGAGTTTCCCAATGTATGATAGAAAAGAAGGGACACTAATCTTGGGAAGACTAGTGCAGTAATCGCCCAAATTATTTTGATCTTTAATTTCACAAGGCAGCTAGGGATGATGGCTCATAGTCCTTCCTTTACCCGATTCTCTGTTTTCTAAGATGCATTTGTAGGATCACTGTAAAACTACAGAGCCCATTGTTACTGCTACAGGATGATAAATGTGCATAAGAATTAATGAAAAAATAAAATTGATACTCAAAGAGTTCACAATCTTGAGGTCATACAGGATTGTACAATTTATAGGAAGGGAAGGAACTGTTTATGCTAAGTTAGTGTAGGTTTGGACTGCTTCTTATAAATTCTGCTGTTTCAGAAATATTTGTCTCTATATAGTAATTGTTATCTTTTCTTAAATATTGTAAAAAAAAAAAAAAGGTCAATTGTTTGGATAGTGGGCAGTAAGAGGGCAAAGGAGACAAGAGGAGGAAAGTTATCTGGCTAATGGAGAAAAGTCTGTTCCTAGCATAGGGGTTACCAAAGAAAAAAAAAACAGGATTCTAGAGATGACCACTTCAATAAGAACTATGAAGCATGGAAAAAGAAGTGCTTGCTTGGGCAGCATTGGTTAATTTTTACCTTCACTAGTCTATCTTATGAGATAGGGAGACCACAATGTAAAACAAAGGATAGCAGAAAATAGGGGCAGAAATCTAGCCTAGGTCCTTCACTACTCAGCATTCTATATTGTTATTCACCCACAGTGCAAGCTAAGTGATTTTCGATTTTTTTTCATATCCTACCCAAAACTGTAGAGATTAAAAGGACAGTGAGCAGCACATGAAAGTGGGGTTCTAGGCCTTCTACAAAAAGCCTAGAAAATTAAGATGAAGAGTCTGAAATTCTCATGGAAGAAGAGAATCTAGGAATAGATTTCATCAGAGGCTAAACAGTTTAACTAGAAAAAAAATAAATTGAGATAGTCTATATATCTTTGTGAGACAGGAGAAATATGCATGTCAGCAATGAAGATTTAAGAGACAGACTGACTCACTGAAACTACCACTACAGTTAATAACAGCAGTCTATTGAAGATCAGAGTGAAAAGGCCAGGATGATGATCTGTAGAGCCAAAATCAATTTTTTTCTTCTTTTGAATCTCACTAACTCATGTAGAAAAACAAAAAAGAAGAAAGCAAATAACTGTTAAGCACTGAGACTCATACATCTTGCCAAAAAGTGCATTTTCTCATAGACTACCTTGTCAAATCTAACTAGAGAAAGAACAAAGTAAAAAGCAGAACTGAAAGTGACTGATGCTCAAAAATGCATATAAGGTGCTAGACTTCTTGATGCACTGGATTGTGAGAATTACTAGAATTTCAAGTTAGTACTGATATTTCAGAAAGCTCAAAAAAAAAAATGAGTTTTGAGAAAATTACTGGTCAACACAGGATTTAAAATATACATATAATGTAAATAAAATGCCTGTATTTAAAATGTCTTTTAAGTTCTGACAAAGAAAATTAATAATTCAGTAATATGATTTTGACAACTATTAATAATTCAGCTAATAATTTAGTAAAAAGGATGAATTAAATAAAGCAGGGAAAATATAAAAAAGTATTGTCCCTTTAGTAAATAGTATAAACACATGTACAAGCATATTAAGAGAATGTCTTGAAGAAACTGCGGTTCAGAATATTTTACTGTTGAGTTAATCTTTCATAGATCTTGTACATAGAAGTTTTCATTTAAAGGACTTAAATTCTGGCACATGGTCTTTAAGATGTAATTTAAAATGCTTTATTTGCTGTAATTAATATCTCAAATAATAAAAAGCGTCACGTAAAATACAACAATTTTTTTCCTTAGTAACACAATTATTTTAGGGTCTGCATCTTGCATGTTTGCACAGCACCTAGCCCAATATTTTTTTTCAAAACACAAACAAAACAATTATTTTTGCCAATTCTCTGTATTTGCAAGTTGTTTGTCTGACTGGACTATAATTTTTTCAGGACATTCACTGGATTGAAATAAAAGTCTGAAATGTCATAATTCATTTGTAAATTGTACTCATCATTCCCCTGAGATTTCATCAAGCTCCAGATTGCTCACTTGGATGCTATCTGCTCATCTGCAATGACTGCAAAAAATATGGGAATATGAACTTGAAATGTCTTTTCAGTAGAATGGACAGAAAAATATGTGGCTACCTGCATAAAACATGCAGACCTTCACTGTTCCATCCTGTATCATCCTGAGTCTTTCATGGATATTTTATGCAGAGCTAGCACATTTGTTCTTAAGACAGTTTTGTTACGTCAAACCTGATACTTGCAGATATCTGCTGCTCCCTACCTCCCACTTTCAGGATCAAGTGGATGCTAATATTTGATTACTCAATCCTTTTTTAGTAGATGTCTTAATTACTTTTAAAATAATGATTTTATAGAGTGTGCATGTATGTGCCTGTGTGTGCAGACGTATGGTGAAAAGGGGGTTCCTGTATCCTGAAGTCTTGAATGAGGTGCTTCAGACTGGAAAAGGAGAGGGGGTGGATTTTAGATTCACCCCTGTTTCAATGTTAGATGCATTTCCCTCTGGGATTTCTTGTGGTCTCAAAATTCATCTCTGTGTGTGCCTTGTCAGGGATGCCATTTTGGTTTCAAGGATGATAAAAAAGAGCATGAGCCTTCATTAGAGCTCCAACTACATCCATGTCAGTAAAATGCAATTCAAGCCTGCACAAATTATTTAGAGCCAGTAATAGGCCAATAAACACTCTGGACTATATATGTCTGTATATATGCATGCATATGCATATGCATAATTTAATTTGGTATTGATCCTCAAGATCCAATGACCCAACAGCAGTTTAGAGTACTGTACCAGCTTCCTATCTACTGGAAAAGATCATAAAGTACTGTGTTGTTCATCACTGAAATGAATTCAGCAAAGCATTGACAGCTTGGCATTTTGGTGTCATGATGGCTAATATCTTACTAAGTAATTATTCACAGGAAAGTAATTTACCAGATCTTTTAAATCTGAAGTAAAACCTATACTTTCACACAAAATTCTGTAAGTACCTATATATTTAATTTACAACTCACTAACTTTACTTCAAAGTACTTTAAAATGTGCCAATATGTATGTGTTGAAACTAACCATGGCTTTTCATATTGTTCATGATGCAAAATAACTCTTTTGTTACTGACCACTGATGGATGTCTCTGTAGAGACTAAGAAGTACTACATCTTCATAACTTTCCTTAACAGCCATTTTAGCATTCCTCCAGGCTGCTCTGGGCTGTTTCATCAAGCTTCAGATTCTTCTCATGAGAAGGAGATGAGGTAAGCAGGGCTCTCCGTTTAGGCTTTAAAACAGCCATGTAATGCTATGTGAAATTCTATGCAGCCATGGTATAGAGTGGCATGCAGAGAGCAAACACTCATACATTCATGATCATATCATCAAAGCCTGGTATGCTCATGATAGGTCAATATAGAAATTCCATGATAAGCTGGATAGCTCTGTTAGATAACTTGGCTAAGTTACATTGAGTGTAAAAGGGGGTGTCCACTCAGACCCTGTATATGTTTCACTTAATCAGTGAAAACTCTAGAAATAATGTGGATCACAATTATCATTACAATATCCAGTTTATCTCCCTGTCAGGTAACAGGGACTAGAATCTACCAGCTTCTGTTTTTTCTCTGATCTTTTTCCTGGTGATGTTTGCCTTTAATCTGTTTTTGCCTAAATGTCCATAACCTAGAAACAAACACCATTAATATATACTTTCCCCAGAAAGAAATTAGGGAGATTTAGGAACATTGTGTTTCTCAGATGAAAGATTTTATATACCTGGAGAAAAACATACTGGCAAGCAATTACTTCCAAATTCACATCTGCCAGAAGCTGCTAAAAACCCATTGTATGAAGCAGATTGCACACGACCTTAAACTATAATAGGCCATCTTTTGATTTTTACATAACTCTCTGTGCTACTTTATATCTAACTGGAAACTGGCATGTGGTTGAGGCTTCATCTAGCTGCAAGAACCCCAAAACCACCCAACATTGCTTACATAAATTGCCAGTCACGCTGCTGTGGTATTTGAAAAGCCACAAATCTTGTCAGTCAAATGAAATTCTAAGGAGTTTACTGACTGTCACTTTGGCTCTTCATTGTGTCAAGGCAGAAACATTCCTTGGACACATTTAGAAAGGTTGCCTCACCAATCATCCAGTGTGTCACCAATCACTTTGTTCCCTTGCTCAATGATCTACTAATATTCTCTTAGCCATAGTTGCAGTTAGCATGGAGCTACCCACTGGAACAAGCATAGTAGGAAAAGTCCGCATTTGTAAATAGCATAGAAATAATCTGCCTGCAGTATTTAAGTCTTAAATCTAGAGGATGAAGAATTCTGAAGGAATATTATATTAATACACCAGATTACATAATTGGTTTGTGAATATATGCTTTAGTCACTTAAGAGCATAATTCTAGAAAGCTTTGTGTCCTCTAACCATATTGCAGCAACGTACCCCAGGACGTGCTCAATTTCAAGATGCAGTATAATATTTGTCCCTGGAAGAATGAACAGAATATATGAAGTAGATTATAAAGAATTAAGAATTTTTAGAATATGGCCATTGTTCCCCTGCTGTAAAATCTGTCTAATTGCTCTCTGCTTGTTTTCAACCCTGGAGTCTGATTACATTCAATGGCACAAATTCAACATAAGTGGTACACCATCTGTAAACAAAGCAACACAGAGATTTTTTTCATGCACAGTTGATTCAAGTATCTGTACAATCTGTAAGGGAAGGTCAGGGAAGGGTAGTTCTCTGGCTAATCAAGAAAAAGTCGTCAGAGGAAAAGGCTGTGGTCAGCTCTTTCTGCCCAAATGGTGATTCCAGCATCTTCATTTCTTCAGCCCTCTTCCTCTTCTTCAGAAGTCCCATGTCCTTGTTTGATGTCTATAATGCCTCATGGCATAGAGAAGCCATTACTGTAATAAACTCTGGAGTATACTGCTATATTGTCTCATTTCCAGTATAACATTCTATGGGTTTAGATGAAGATAAAAGTGAGTACTCAGCACAAGGTTAGATCCAGCCTGAGACAGTTCGCTGGTGTACATGAAGAAATAATCACAAATTTGAATTACAATCTTCTAAGCATTATTGTATTTCAGCCTAAGTCTCATAAAAAGTTACCTGTTACCTGCTCTCACTTCTTCCTCTGCCAAAGGAAAATAAATTTCAGTATTGGTAATGTAACCTATGCATCAACAGTTCATAATCAATTTCTGAATCAGTTGCCTTTGTCTGGTAGGTATCTGAAATATTTAAGGGTTTATAGTTTCTTGACTTCCCTATTCAGTTGCACCATTTCATGTATTGCTTCATTCACTGTCTGCTTTTTTCAGAATACAGAAACTCAGAATTCACTGTTTTTTCCTCCTCCTATTCCAAAAGAAGCAAAAATTGTCTCCTGTAGGTCAGTCCTCAATTGTAGGCACTAGAAATGTACCCTTGCTATTAGAACGTAATTTACCAAGAAACTTGGATTTTTTTATATTTATATTTATATACACAGCCTTAGAGCTACAAAGGATCATGAAATGCCTTTTCACCATGCAGATAATAGCTTATTTTTTCTTCCTGTTATAAGCGTTCACATACAGCTTTTTCACCATAGTGTCTATAAATTTGGATAGTCTTAATTCTCCTGAGCAGTCTTCCAGCAGCTGTTATCCTGGTTTCAAACTCTTCCATTAAGTAGTGCCCAAAAGGAGATCTGAATTTTTTAAAAAGATGCTTAAGAAAGAGAAAAAAATTTGAATACGAACATGAATCTTCATCTTTCGGAATCATTACAAGAGCTCAATACCATTTTCACAACATCATTACACAGTGGATAAGCTGTCCCCAAACAAAAATGTACACAATTGCAGTATTTTGTAAAAGAACTACATTAACTTGATCTATTATCTGTCATTCCTACATTTGATATGCCAAGTGTAGCAAATATAAAGGACATGGGATAAGTTATTAGCAGCTGTATTTCCAAATAACATCATTTCTGGACATCAGGGATAATAACCCAAATCTAATAAGTTATTTTTTCTGCATATACAGATGAAGCTATGCCAATTTTGAATTGTAATTTAAAGTTTCTTTAATTACCATCACAAATTTTATTTGTTTGCGAATAGTGGGGTATATATTTCATATTTTTATTTTTTTGTTAGCTTCACTCATCTGAAGCAAACTGCAATTCTAATTTGTCATGTGCAGTTTTTCACATGTGAGTATTTTTAAAGTACCAAGTTAAAGCATCTTTGTTTGAGATCTTTGGTACAACCTATTTAGTTCCTTTGAATAAAAATGGCAATGAATAAGAAATCTGATTTCAGAGTTTTGTTTTAAAGACTAGGTATGCAGCCATTAAGCCAGTTAAAATAGCATCTTGTTTAAGGGCATCTGTCCTAACATACTGTAAATAGTCTGAAGTGAATTAAGTATTTTCAATTACAACATCATACTCTGTTGTTTTCCCTGTATCAGTTTTATTCAAGTCTCCAGCCCGGGGCCTCTTCCATATTTACATGTGTGTTGCAATGAATACAACTGCACCTAAAAGAATAACGTTGGCAACTCAATTCTGCCAACTCTCACTTTGAAATTCTTTCTAATGGCTTATTGCCAATTTTTGCTATCTGTTCCTGTCAGTTTATAAGAAAGCATAATTTTTTTTTGTATACAGACACTAGATGTTCTAATGCTTGTCCTGTAGCTAAGGCTTTGCTGTCAGATGCTAGAGGTTCCATATGAATGCCAGACCTCTGTAAAAATACTGCCTTGAGGCATTGCAATAAAGGTATCACATATCTTTATTGTGGTAAAATCTAAAACATTGGAGCCTTTCATTATTAACTGTGTTGAGATTTTTCAAATCCTTTTCTGGCATGTCATGCTCATTGTACATTTTTAGTAACTAAAGTCTTCAGGTTAGTATCCCTACTGTCCACATCAGATACAAATCTCCTAACAAAACATATCATCCCCATAACCCTGTATGCTTTTTTGTTTTTGTTGTTGTGTGTAGGTGGAAGGATATTGACAAGTGGCAGTATAGCACTGGAAGCCACCCCTACTCTGTTTTCTTGAATTTGTTTAAGTGGATTATTTCTTTATTTCTCAGTTCACTCTTTACTGCAGGAACCATGAGAACTCTTTAGATCTTTTTGGAACTTCAGGGTCTTCTCCTCGTTTCCCCATGACTATACCATCTATGTAAATCAATATTATAAAATATCTTTTTTACCTCTTTGTGAAATACAACAGTATACAGCATAAAGGAAAATGCATCCATGGTAAAAATGATAATTGCTTTCAAACGGTGTGTTAAAACGTGCAGATGCAAACTTTTTTTTTTTTCTGGAGAAATATGCTGGAAGTCAGAAGCTAATGTAGGAAAAATATCTTGCAGCCAAAAATAATCTTTCTTCATACATTTGGGAAAATATTGCTGATTTACACATTTCACTTAATGTAGGCAAAGAGTCCTATATTCCTTTTCAAAAATTTACAATGTACTAATTTATATTGCAGGCTCTTCAAATGTCTACATTTTATCTAGCACAGTTGAGAGATTCAGGGATATTCATAGGTATAGGAATAATGGAACAGTAAGTGTCTATACTGTATTTTAAAAACTTTTCAGTACCACCAGCTTATAATTAAAAACATGATTCTCTGTCATCTTGGGGCTTCTGCTTCTCTCCGTAGGTTCTTTCAAAAAGAAACCTAGTATCTGACCTGAAGTGACTACTCTTATTTCCTGCAAGTATTAGAGATGTTAACTTTTCAGTATTTTGTTTTAATCTTGCATTTGTAGATCACTAACCTCACTGTCTAATTTAAGTTTTACCTGCCTGTATTTAATAACACAAAGTTTTATTTGCAAAATCTTCCAAAAGCTTCATAGATCATGTTATCTTGGGCACAAATCTCTGAGTAACAGGGAATCTGAATTTAAAAGTCAAACTTCTTCAGAGCTACCCAAAATACTTCCTTTTTGCTGAGACCTTTCTTTTCCCTGTAAATACCAAATTAACAAAAGCATCTGAGGGTGGGTACATGAGGGTCAGGAGGGTGTGTGTCGACAGTGACATCAACTGAGACAATAAAAGGGCTTCTAAGTTACTTAGAAGCTCTATTTTAAAGGTTTAAGGGGTCCACTAAACCAATTCAGTAGTCTTAAAATATACTTGACATCAAGAGTCAGTCATCTGCCGACATACTCAAACCAGTGATCTGCTTGAGATACTATCTGGTAAGTACACTCTATTTTATTTCCAAGTCCTTTAGAAGACTTATTTAGTAAATTTTATCATTGATTCTTTATTAATTTTTACATTAACTGCTTTTCAGACTGTCTTAAAAATAAAGTGAATATTAGTAAGATCAAACTGTTTTATTATCTGAACCAAATTTTTGAAATGAAAAAATCTGAGACAGTGAGTTAGAAATATCTTGAAGTGTGTCCAACTCCTCAATTTATAAAATTGGGTTAGATGGACTGCTAGGACCACATTCATACCGTCACGTAAGACACAGTGTAATAAATGCTTTTCTGACCTAGAGCAAAGCTGCAGAAAATATTGCAAAAAAGGTAATGTCGAGTTTTATATTTCATAAATTTCCCTTACTCTATATCAAATTTCTTAATATATTACAAAAAGATGCCTTTTCTGCCTACAAATACTGAAAATCCAAACTGGAAACTGGTATTTCGACTGTGTCGTTTCTACCCATTGTAGCATCATCAGTAATAAATATTTTTCAAATACGTCCCAAGTGGCAGTTTTGCTGATGATGTACAAAGCAGATTGGAATTCGCACTGGTAATGCAGGATTATGATTGAAAAAAAAAAGAGGAACTCAATTCTAATTTCTCTTATATAATTAAACTGGGAATGACATAACTCACTAGAGTTATGCCTCTGCAAAATTGTCAAGAAAAGTGCCAGTCTCCTCATTCTAAAGGATATGCAAAAGAAATAGATAAAATAACAAAACTTTTCACATTCATAGCTATATGCAAGTATTTCAACATACTGCTTTTCATCCAGCGATCCAGGAGATGGGTACCTATATGATAATGAGGCAGAGCAACTAAGGCTGACCAAAATTTTTAGATTTGCCTACAGAGTAACAGTAAGTTGCTCACAAAATATGTATTAGAACTAAATTCTTCATTTGCATTTCTTGCTCTAACCCATTTCACCAAAAAATATTATTGAAAGTCACTTCTCTGCTGTCTTCAGCATTTTTATAAATTAAATTTCTCTGCAGTGAACAGAAATTATTTGAAATACAGATTATGTGTGTATTTATTTCTATCTTTGTAGACAAAATGACTTCTATGAAACGTTTCACCAAGATTGCAATCATTTTATATGCCATATGCTTTTTGTCAAACTCTGATGGAAGACCAATGATGTGAGTACATTATCATACACTTCCAAAGTCTGGGAGATGACTTTAGCTGTTCTTGAGAACATGGTTGGTTTGTCTGTATGTATGCTTATGTGTGTACAAGTCTTTCTGTTCCTGCTTTTGAACCCTTTGGCCAAGCTGGCTAAATTCTGTCCTCTAGATACAGCTGTAGAGATCTCAGATACCTGGAATTCTTACACATTTTCTGAAAATATGCATCAGAGTAGAGGGAGAAAAATCACATAAATATTCTCTCTGGAATATCATTGGGTAAGCTTATTATTCACTTGGAGGCGTCTCACAGGAGATCATCTTTATTACTGTGCAAGAATCTAGCTGGAACTCACACTTACACAATACATCAATCAGTACTGAGACACAAATCCACAGGAAGTCACGCTTCTTTAGCTCTAGTATTCACAGAAAACTACCACTGAATAAATGCCATAGTTTTATTAGTCAGTTAACTGTTACCGTATACGCCCTACCTAAGCTCATCTACAACAACTAAAATAAGTGAAAAACATATAGTCAAACATTGTCACAAAACTAGACTACTCATTTTTGATGCCTTCTCACTAATATATCCAGTGCCAATGACAAATCACCATCTACTCTTCTCCAGATGTCACCCTATCCCTTCCAAAATAGGCTATTGTATTGATACCTCACAGCTCTGTATTGTGATATCTCACAAAAGTTCCCAAACCTGGGATTTTGAATGAAGATCTAGAATTCAAGAAGGGCCACTATGAGTTTCTTTCTGTGCTCTTCTTTCATGCAGGAAAAGATCAGTGAGTGAGATGCAATTAATGCATAACCTTGGAGAGCATCGACACACCGTGGAGAGACAAGACTGGCTTCAGATGAAACTGCAGGATGTGCACAGTGCCCTCGAGGATGCTAGGACCCAGAGGCCTCGAAACAAGGATGATATTGTCCTGGGTGAGATAAGAAGTCGAAGGCTTCTCCCTGAGCATTTGCGGGCAGCAATGCAGAAGAAATCCATTGATCTGGACAAAGCTTACATGGATGTACTTTTTAAAACAAAGCCATAATGAACACAGTCAGAGCATTATGTCTGTCCAAGTAAGCACATGTCTGCATACCATTGATCAAGTAGGGCATTTTATTATTATTTATTCAAACTACAATAAGGATTAAAGGCTCCATTCAAGATTGTATTCCCATTGAGTTAGACATCTCACAACCAAATAATAAATTGTATTTACAGTCCACTCATGACCACTGCTGCTAATTCCTAGGTATCTTTTCAATGGCTGATGTATCTTATGCATTTCCATCATAAAAGAAACAGAAACCAAAAACAGTAAGAAAATTGAATAATCATTTAAGACCAGTTCTACTACTCAAATGAATAGTGTTTTTATGTAATCCCTAGATCTACTTGTACTGTTAATCAATAATGAATAAATGCAGTAGAACCTGTCTCCAGAATAAGGCACCATTTTGCCTATGGTTAAATTCTGTTTAGATTTGTTTTAATGAAAATACATGAAGTTAAATCCACACATATTTTCAGAAGGCAGCCAAAACTCAGATGAATGTTGATTACATAGCAAAAGCTGCATAATAATTATTTAGGATTGAAGAATGCAAACATAAAAAATTAAAGTAAAAAGGCAAAGATTAAGATTAAAGTACAATGGGATAAAATTAAAACAAACTTTGTACAAAATAGAAGAATAAAATTTTGCAAAATACTGAAATGAAGGGAAGGGCTTGATTACCTTCCCCTCCACCAAAAGATGATAACCTATAATTAAGTGGAGAAACAGTGGGAGCAGAGATGATAGCACATACCTAAGCATGCCCTAAATTATATAAATGGGAAATGGTTCTATACCAGAAAATTGCAACTGAAACAAAAATCTTGCAACACATTTTTTGTCCCTCATTTTCTCTGTAAACTATCTGTCTCTGAATTTCTGTATATTGTGTTAGGCTTCATGTAACTAACTTTTATTTGTGAGACCAATGGCTCTCATAAATAAAATTAGCCATTTTCATATGCATTTTTTTGTAGAATTGGGATCTTGGTTTGTCAAATCCTCAAAATGAGAACCAGTAACATGCAGAAACCAAGCCAGGAGAGGAATAATTAGCTGGAATACAAACTCTAAAAAAAACCCATAAAATAGGTGAGAAAATATCAATTTTGATAACAGTAATTTTAAAAAACAGCAAATACAAAATTATTTTGAATGGTATATGCACATATGTGCTTAGGACCCTGATTCATTTCTGATGAGTGAGAATGTTTTCTCAACAGCAATAATGGTGGTTGCCTCCAGATTTGCCACTGCCAGAGCTCAAACCTCCTGCTCTAAGTCAAAGTGTCTGTATGTATGTTCCCATATTACTTCTTATTTGTTTGTTTGATGTCTAACGTCCATTGGGAAACCTAGTAAAAAATCATAAATCTTTACAAATATAAATGCAGTCTGCTGGAGGCTAGAAAGGTACTTGTAACTAGTGAACCGTAGTTCATAATCTTGGCTATACTTTTAGTAACATAAAGGCCGTGATGCTACAAGCGGATGGTATGTTTGTGCACATCAGTGTGCCCCACACACAGGCAAGGGTTCCATGCCACTTGTCTCTTTGTAGAATCAAGGCCTTAAAATGCACTTTCTATTTATTTGTTTATCAGACACCTGTGCTAACTTAAAGAAATAAAATTGCATTTTTGTACGCATGTCTCACTTGTGTATTACCAATAAAGTGGACCAAAAGCTCTTGGACATTATTTTAAACCATAATAACTGACGGATCTGTAGCTATTCTGATATAATTTAGCTTTTGGGACAAGTTTATTAGGCCATTTTATTTTACTACAGCAATATAAATACAAATATAATGATAAAACCAATTTTTACTTTTCCTTCTGTCTTTCCTGCACACAAAATCATATTAATGGTTAAACAAAGGGTGCTTACCTAGCACAAACCTATTTATGTCAATAAATAATGACACACGTGCAGGAACTATGTAATCTTTGAGTGCCAAAATTCATCAACTGTTTCATTTTCACCTAAACAAAGAATTCTATTATCTACACAACTTGTTCTTCCTAATCTTCAGCTATCTAATAGACGAAAGGTGCTTACATAAATATTTAAACTTTCTGTAGACTTCAAAAAAAACTTGTTGCTCCCAGAGGGCTTCGGGGTAAGAAACAGATGGTGCATCACTGAACATTGTTTAGCTAGAAGTATGGCTGCAGAAAAACTATGCTCAGCACTGTCTCAGTTGTGACTAAAATCATGTTTGCTTTGCCCACATACAGTATAACTCTTCAAAAAGACTAAAGAGAGCACAGTGGCAGATAATTAGTGCTAGGTAACGCCCATTAGAAAAAAAAAAAACAGGTTATTTGCATTAAACTATTTAGTAATGGCAATTATCTAGAAAACAAATTTGCTACGGCCGTTCAGCTTAAACCTCTGATTAGTGTAGCAGCAGTCAAAACAGCAAAATGTTCAGCACAGGGCAGAGGTTGTTATCGAAAATATTTTAATACCATGATATACTGCAAAAACTCATCTTCACCTGAACTTATTTTGGTCATCTCTCTTTCACAGATTAAGGAGACAGAAAGAGGGTGTTAAGAAATAATAGGGCCATTGAAACACTTATATATAATAATAAATGGTAACAACAACAGTCAGAAAAGCATTAAATAAAAGGAGGCACGATAAACATATGAATGAAAGGTAGGGAGAGATAAATGGTATTTCTTATGTATCTTTCTAAGATAAAAAGGTAAGGGAGGCTTGCACATGGCTGAATATGGAACATTTAGTTAGCATGGGCCAAAATCACATCTCCAGCCAATGTCGTTGGAGGAGACTGTGTCATTACTCTTGGGTATGCTCAAGCTCTTATCCCCTGCATGCACTGGACTGTGCCTTAAATCTATGCCAGGTTGTGTACTTGCATGTAAACAATTTAAATACTATGTGAGCCTGCATTTCAAAACAGACTCAGACACGCACGTAACTGCCAGAGACTTGCTGTCCCATTACAGTGAGATAAAGTTAGAAAAGTATTAGGTCCGCATCCCTTTACATTCATGGGATCAGCCTTCCAAAGATGGGGTCTCTCTAAAAAGCTTCTTTCTTCCACAAACAATGTCGTTTCTATGTACATGCCTTTCAAGGCAGAAAACCTTGCTTTATGATCTGACAAAGGCTTTTTGCTAAGACCTGTGTCCTTGAAGACCTATTCCGTGCAGATGGATATCTATTGTACACACCTGTTTTTATAAAATTCTCAGTGAAAAGAAATATAATTGTATCTTTCAGTATCTTTCAGTCATGACTTGTTGAATCATGAAGTGCTAATATCAGTATCCATTCTCAAGGGAAGTAAAACAGTAGCATGTGAAAAAAAACCAAACCCATGATAAATTAACAAAGCCAAAATCACAAAAATTCTAATAAAAACTAGGTGAATTGCAGTATCTCTGAATAAAACCTGCTGCTGGTGATTTATCTGTTAGTGATTCGGCTTTCTTAGATGCTTCTAACCTTGTCTCCTGAAAATACTGCTGTATTATATTGCTGAGCTGCCCATTAAATGGCACACAACATCTGACTGTTCATCTAGTTAGCGCATTCTAACAGCTTTTGTGCAGGTTGCTTGGCAATCATTGTTCTACTGGTGGATTTCCAGAACTGAGTGGTTTATCTCTGTGGCTATTGTTAAAGGATGGAAACAAGAATTCATTTAACAGATTCTTATTGTGCTCTTCTTATTGTGCTCTAGGTTGTGGCAACGCTTCTGTGTTTTACAGGATATTTCAGTATAGCAAAGACACAAATCCTTGCTCTATTTCCCCTTCTTTCCCTCCACTCCCCAGTCTGCATAGTGTACAACAAAATTCCTTGCCTGAAACAGTCAGATCTCCTACTGTATCAGGCAAGTCCAGAGGTCTACACTCAGTGAATTTTTAGATTAATACTTAGGTACTGAAAGAGGAGGATGCTGCATCAGATGTATGAGAAGCACACAAGAGGCATTGGCTGTGCAGTTCCAGTCTCTGGAACCTGACAGCAAATTTGTCAACTTCCTCCACAAGGGGTTAAATCAGAACCCCTGCTCAAGGTGAATATACTCATCATTAGAATATAGATTCCAGGTCCCAAAATCTACTAATTCATATTTGCCTCAATATACTTACTGTCTAGAGTTCTATAGACCTTTCACCTGACATGGAAGTAAAGTTTTGCCTGCATTTAACAATGATGCTATAGAGAGTATCTTAGAAAAGCGACAAATGTCTTTAAATCTGAATACAGTAGAGGCTTGGTATCAGTTTATTCTCCCCCCATGAGAAATGCCAATGGCTTAGTGTCATCTCAACAACTGTACAAGTACACCAAAGTTGACTACGATGTGAGACATGATAGCTTTGCTGCAGATTATGGAACGAAAACCACATTTCCTATCTATATTCCTAAATAGACTGCAGATTACACAGCTCCTATATAATCTATAGGGCTGTACAAATCTAAGAATTAAGAGTTGTATTTAAACCAGGACTCAGTTTTAGGATGAAGGTTGAGATAGCAGAGATGTCAGCTTGTCTAGCTAAACTGTATTTTATACTTTGGCTTTTTCTTCTGTGCCAGGTGGGTTTAGACAGATGATGGTGCCGGAGGAGCATGGGGCTAGGCTAGGGGCCTGGGTGCTGGGTACGTCCTGCCATGTAAAAACGGGTAACGGTTGTTCCTCGGAACACCTGTGTGCAAACACTTACAGAACCCTAACGGAAAGACAGCGGCCCAGTTATCATCCCCTCAGCGTAGCTCCATAGGGGAAGGTTTGCCTCATCTTTCCCGATTACCTTTCCGCAGCGGGAGGCGAGGAGCCGCTCTCCCCGCCGGCGGGCGGCGCTCGCTCCCCAGCGCCGCCTCTCAGGCCCTCAGACCGGCAATCTCCATCCCGCGGCGCGGGTCCCGCCCTGTCTTGTGGCGCCCCCTGCGGCTGTGCCCGGAGGGGTGGCCACCGGGGGCCCGCCCGCTGCCGGCGGCGCGGCCCC
>VZRU01001144.1:1207959-1255320 GCA_013398155.1 Pedionomus torquatus
GTTGTCGCTGCGGCCCGAGCCGGCGGAGGTCGCAGGCGGCGGCTCGCCCCTCCGGCCCGGCTCCCGACCGCGGCTCCTGGGTTGGCCCCTCTCAGGGCTTGCGTGAGGCCGGCCCGGGCTCCTCTGAGGGGCCGGGGCTGGAGGGCGTCTCGGAGTACTTCAGCCGGCCTCCCGAGGCGCGGCATCGGTTATGCGGGCCTTGCCTAGGGCGTCCCTGATGCCCGAGACAGGTCGTGGGCTGAAGCTTTTACGTTTTAAAAGCATCGTAGGAGGAGTGCCTTCGTCCGGTCGCCGTTCCTTAACAAGCGTGTTATGTGCGGTGTCATGAGCAGGCTCAACACTACTTAAATTGCTATTTTTAATTGTATAACGTTTATGGGTAACACCTGCAGTTGCTGTGGGGGCTTTACAGAAACAGTATTATTGCTTATGGCTGCCTGACAGTGATCATATAATTCCTGAGCATCTTGATTTTACATAATCCCTGAGCATTGATTTAGCTACACAAGTGATTTCATAATGAGTTCAGTACCTTTTTTTCCACGTAACCATATTTTATTTTCAGAAAATATCAATTGCTTGTACCATGATAGATGTATCATACAAAGATGCATTGCAGTTGCTTTTTCTTTTCTTAAATTCACTTTTATTTCTAGCTATTGCTTCTGAGTCTTTTTCCTTTTCATCTGTGATCCCATCCTAAAGTGTCACTTTAGGACACTTGTTACAGAATTTGTATCCAACTCCATTATAGACATTTTCCAGGTTTGTTTCTGTCACTTGTCTAGCATCTTTGTCCAAAGTAGCAGTTGAGCTTTGTATCTTTTTGTTCTCTATTGCTGCCTGCCTCTTAGAAATTCGAGTGCATACTTAAAACCTGGTTTATCAATAGCCTTTTGGCTGTCATCTCTGTTCTCTTTATTTTTGTTTGCCTCTTCATGAATCCTCATCAGTGATTCATTTAAAGGGTACTTACCTCTCTTGTTGCTTCAGTTTCGTCGAAACTTTCCCCAGAAGACCCTCTCTTTCTGTCTTCAGTTTGCTGTTTAATTAGATGACCCAGAAATACAATTCAAGTTATCAATTTCACACTATTTGCACACAGTTCATTGCCTAATAGTTCATACTTGTTTTCTTTTGTAAACTAAAAATCTGTTCCTGCATCATCTTGTGTTGGCTACCTTAAATTCCTATAGCTTGAACAGAAGTGCAGTCAAAAGGAACTGATGGATTTTTTTTCATTTTTTCCTGTTTTTTAACCATTTCTCTAGTTACTGAAAGCTTCCACTGTATTTGTTTTGCAGGTCTTTGACTAGGTCTCTTTGTTGCAAAACATCACAGAGAGTAGTCTTCTTTTCTGTTAAGACACATAAATCTCCTGCCAAAAACATCTACATACTACCTCTCAATTTGTACCATTTCTATCTCAAAAACTCATTATAGTCCATTACATCCTGTATGTGATCATCATTGCCATCTACTGATGATAATGTTTGAGACTGTTCTTATAAGTTTTTTCAGCGTGTTTGTGCTTTTGCTTAATGTTAATGCCAGGGCAAGTGGGGGTTAAGAAAGAGAAGTTAAAGCATCTCTCATATCACATATTAAGTTCCGTCTTGAAGCCCAGTTTTCGTTTTAGGTGCCATTGCATTTGAAAATGGTAAACAGCTAATATGTGGATGACACCATTTACTAAATTAGTAACAAATGTCGTAACTGTTGTTTTTTCTGTAGCTTTTTTATAAACTGTATGATTTTGTAGATTGTATGCTTGAGGCTGGGGCTGTTTTGTCCTGTATGCATACACAAAACCCCAGATCTCATTATGTGCTAATTTCTTTCAGCATAGCTTTCCTTAAGCAGTGTTGCTTAAATCTTGGCCTGGTGCTGTTGCTTACCAATTCAAGTATGTATCATTTTAAAATACGTATAAAATGAAAAGCTAATTTAGAATTAATTTAAAATGTGAAAAAAAATATTTGGGATTTTCTTGATCACTGAGATGTATTGTACTGCTGGGTGCGGCCACGACTATGGAGCTTCCTTATTTCTTCAAGAAATCTGTCTGATAATCTGTTTTATGCCATTCATCTTGTTACTGATGCTGAGTATTATGAAGCCCAGTGTCTGATTTCCATTTTATATTGGTGGGCTACAGGGGATTGGGCTACTACTAATGTCAGGAAGTTGAATTCTGCTCCTTTTTCTGCAGTGATAATCACGATTCTGCTTCTGTGTGGGAGAAGTTGCTCGATTCACTGAGATTTTTACACATAAATTTAGGCTGATTTGTACAGTGAATCCTAATGCAGAGGGCAAGATGGGAATCATCTACCTCTTGTTTTTTAACCTTCCAGTATCAGATAGATATCATGTTCCTTTTAGGAATTATAAAGTTAAAGCTTACAAGATAGTGACTGGATATCTGCTCTTGGTGCTATAGAAATAGGAATATCATCAGCTTCCAGTGACTGCTTGATTATTTTTTATTTTTTTTCTTACTCATTAAGGCAAGGTTTGATTCTGACCTACTATATTAATATTGAGACTGTATTGTGAAGGATGTTTCTTAGCTATGCTTTAATCAGCCTCAGTTTGGTAACGTTTCAGTGATGATGATTTCTAAAGCTACTTTATGTGAGTGCATTGTGGCAGATGTCTGCACTAGTTTGCAAGAAACTCAATTGACAGGTATGAATTTCCATGATATGTGGTGTTTGCATCATGGGCATAAGTACTTTGAATTCGATTAGAATGTAATGTCACTGTGCTTGCATTCGCAGTAAATCTCATTTGTGAGCTAGTTTTTGTTGTTGCTGCTTTGTCTAGAGGCAGTGAACAGCAGACTGTCATCCCTTATAAAAAGTCTAAATAATCCCAATCTTGGAGTTTTTCTGTCACAAGTAATACCAGATTTTGTCCTAGCAGATTATTTGTCTGTCAGATCTTTCCAATTATCCTGGTACACCTTTACAGTGTATTTCACCGATGGAGCAGGTTTGAGCAGATGAGCTTCTAAAACCTGTCCTACTTTAGGAAGTGCTTCTGACCAAGGCTTAAATCTGACTAGTTGCCTGAAGTATTAATTACGTAAATGCTGGTCTTGCATTGCTGAAGTGATGAGTTCTTCATTCCACCTGATGCGCTGGTGTCTGGAAGGTGACATCTTGGGCCTCAAAATTTCAAACTATTTTAATAAGGCTAAAAAAACTTAAAGATTGTTCTCAATAAATATACTGTGGCTGGTTGTCTTGAAACATGTTGATACTGACTGAGATTAGCTTTACTTCTTTCTAGAAAGATTTCCAAAGAAATTTTTCCCCACCTGCAGTACCTTGAAGAGTAAAAGTCCTGCATCTCACAGAAGTATATGTCTGCTTCTGTCTAGCATTTGATGTTGTCTAAATCTTGCTTGATTTTCTGTGCATTATATTTTGTCTTGGTACAGAACTGAATATGCCTTTGATATTATTTAACATAATCTGTTCTACAGCTATCCCAAGTTATTGTATGATGCATCCTTTCATGAACAGTTCATATAGTGGCACAAGCACGTGAATAACTGTTTTGCAGTGCCTGGGGTTGCTCTACCACATTGACTGTCAGCTTCCCAAACCCATGGGTGTCTGTTTTTAAGTTCCCTTCTATTTGAGTAGTCTACAACTTTCATAAATTAGTGATGACTCTGGCTTCAGGCTGGTGATAGCAAATCTGCAGTGTTCCAGCTGTCCGTGTTGAAAGCCTTCAAAATTGAAGTCTGCTTCCCGATTTCCTGTTTTACAAAATACTCTCTGTGATAATTCTCTGGAGTACTAGCTTTCAGCAGAGGGATAAGAAATCGTTCTTAATGCCTAGAGAATTGCTTGTTAGCTAATTAAAATGGCAATCAGTTTGGCCAATATGGCAGTGTTTTCTGATCTACCAAGGATATTTTCGTTTTATATTTTTTCTTTATTTCATGTGTTTCCCAGTGCCTTTCTACCTTTACCAACACTTCAGATAAAATTTCTTGATTTCGTGGGAGGCAATGAATAGTACTTAGGGCCATGTATTCTTGCAGTATTCTTGTTTTACATGCAAGGCCAGAATATTCTGCAACAAATGCTTTCTTTATTGCCTTCAGTGTGAATGCCTGAAAAAAAACCCAACAAAACAATGATTGAACCACAGTTGAAACATTCTTTTCAACTGTAGGAAAAAAGTGAATTTGCTGAAGCATTTTAAGAATTAATTGGGAAGGCTAGTTAGTTACTTTATAAAATTCTAGTTTCAATGGATGAAGGCATATTTGTGGTCGTACATGTTTGTTAAAACCTGAAATGAAATTGGTAAATACATTTGTTTATAATCAGTACAAAATTGCTATGTACAGTGATCAAGAAGAAAAAAAATAATTGGCTGCTTCACAGCAAATTGTTTGGTTTTATTTGTTAAGATCCTGCTAGTGGGAGGATGGAGTGAAGGAAGACTGCCTCTTGTTCAGTGTGACATAGTTGTAACTGTGTTAGAAGTTTCTCAAGATGTGGCTTCAGACACTTTCAGATGGTCTTTTCATAACTGTGCTCTAGTTCTGGGTTGTGTACCAGTCTGGTACTTCACCAGTGACACTGCTGAGGTTCCTTCTATGTTTTGACCTGGGAAAAGGGAATACTGTTGTTCACGAGGAGTAGTCCTGTGTGTTTGTTTCTGTCCTTCTGTGTCATCTATTGTTTGCAATGGCTTAAGCATGCAGCTGGATAGCAAAGCAGATTGTGGAACTGATCCTAGTAGATTGAGGAACTGATCCTACTTAAAACAATCTTTTTCTTTGAAGTGTATGTGAACGTATACGCTCCTGTTGAATCTGTCCCATTAAATGAAACATGGGAAGAAGGCAGAAAGTATGAGAAAGCTTAAGAAAGTTACTTTAAATTGTCTTTCAGCTCCAGGTCTCATAAAAAAACACCTGCTTTTACACGTCTTTCCAGCATGAAAGTAAAACTCATAAAATCATAGAATGGTTTGGGTTGGAAGGGACCATTAAAGGCCACCTAGTCCAACCCCCTCCTGCAATGAACAGGGATATCAACTGGATCAGGTTGCTCAGAGCCCCATCCAACCTGATGGGTTGTTTCCAGGGATGGGGCATCTACAGCCTCTCTGGGCANGATCAAACTCATAACCCCTTGTCCGATTGCAACAGGCCCTGCTAAAAAGTCTGGCTCTATCTTATAAGCCCCTTTTAAGTATTGAAAGTCTGCAATAAGGTCTCCCCAGAGCCTTCTCTTCTCCAGGCTGAGCACCCCCAACCCTCAGCTTGTCTTTGTAGGAAAGGCGTTCCATCCCTCTGATCATCTGATCATTTTTGTGGCTTTCCTCTGGACCTGGTCCAATAGGTCCATGTCCTTCTTGTACTGATGAATCCAGAGCTGCATGCTGTACTGTGGATGGGGTCTCACGCTTCTTTTGATGCAGCCCAGGATACAGTTGGCCTTGTGAGCTGCAAATGCATGTTGCTGGCTCATGTCCAGCTTTTCATCAACCGTTGCACCCAAGTCCTTCTTAGCTCTCAGTCCCTTCATCATCTAGCCTGTATTGATAATGGCTTGCCCCAAACCAGATGCAGGCCCTTAGCCTGCACTTAGCCTTGTTAAACCTCAAATACTAATGTCATGTGTCAATGAAATTAATGAGAACTAGCTGATGGATGACCGTGTGTTTCTGACAAGACACCTACTTTGGTCTATACTTGAGAAGTGAGGTTTTTGTAAGTCTGTTATATGGTTTTAAAAGGAAGAGAGAATTTGTGGAAACAAAAGCTTAAAAAGAAACACGTGGTGCTAAATGAGCTTTTCTCTATGGTGCTTCAGCAAATTCAGGAGCTGAAGCAGGATGCTGCAGTAGCCAGTTGCTGGGAGTGATTGCAGAATGGGCGCTGTGAGGTTCCACTGGGAAGTTCTTGGTCTTTGCTTTTTGTTCTGAACTGTTCTGTGGCCATGGGTAGTACAACTCACTGTGTATATTGCTTGAGTGACTCGATCTAATGAACAGAATTTGTTTTAATTCAGGATAAAAGGTGTCTTTATTTTTTTTTTATTGCTTGTGTATGAAAATAGTTTGTCATATTGCACTGAAGATCTGAATGATGGCTGCTAAACTATGTTGTGACTTGATCTATAAACCACTCTCTTTTCCCCTTCTTCCCTTTCTTTCGCTTTTTGTCCTAATGTTACTTTTTCTGTTCTGAAATAGATTGTAGGTTTCTCCTTGTTAAGCATCTAAACACACCCGATGAATGTGTGTAAACTCTATAACCTTTTATATTTGTGTAGTATCCTCATACATTTACCGTACTTTGATAACCTGAATTTCCAGGTAATAACACAACTAATTGGTTATCTGGGCTGTTTGGTTTGGATTTTTTTTTATTATTATTATTAATTTTTATTTGCATGAGAAAGTTGAGCATTTCCTGTAATTCTAAATAAAATGTTTTTCCTTTCCTGACTCCATATGCATACCTGACCATATGAGGCTTCCAATCAAAGTGTCTTTAATTATAGAAACCATAACAGGAAAAAAGCCCCCAACCCTGTGGTAGAGATTGTATACTTGGTATAAAATCTGTTTTCTTTGTTAGAACTGAACATGAAGGAAAAACTCACATGCAACAAACATTTTTAAGAAGCTTGTTCTCTACCATTCTCATCTAATAAGAATTTTTGGGTCTAAATTTAGCTAAGAAAAATCTATGGTTGTCAGAATAGTTTTTCTATTTTCCATGACTAGAGGAACATTTTATTTCAGAAGCTACCTTGTTTCAAAAACATCACAGTTCCTTTGGGATTCACTTCCAAAAAGGATATGTTTCACTGTATGTAATAGAAATATAATAAATGGGGGTAGGGTGGAGAGATAATGTTTCCAAAATATTTAGAGTAAAACTTTAGAGAAAAATAGTAGGCTTATCTTTCCATTACTTAGTAGGCTTATCTATCTGTAATTCGATTTTTTTTTTTTTTTCCAGATTTTGTGCAATCATCAGCTGTTCACTTGTGGCTACTTTTTCATTCTTGTAACCAGGTCATTCTGAACTATACAACTCTTGACACAAGTGTCCCTTATAGGTATGATTTGAACGCCAGTTGTTTAAGACTGGCTATCTTTATGGGCAGTCACAAAGTTGTTCTATCTATGAGTGAATTTTAGTGGGAGTTGAGCATAATACTGCATCTCAGTCAAGGAAGGATAGGCTTATAATGTCTATTTTTCTATTAAATTTCTGTGACTTTTCTGCAAAAGTCAGTAATACTGGACTTACATTGAGGGTTTCTGAGGATTACTACTGATTCTGATTTGGAGTAAGAACTCAGTTATAACTGTTGGTTAATCTTAATTCTGTTTTCTTTTTGGGCAGCCATTCAAACTGTAAAACTGTTGATCTCTTCTGCAGTTGAGATCTTTCTTTGAATTAACTTTATACATTTGAAAGAAAATGATTATATGTTTGCCTTGTGTTTTATAACCACTGACTTTTCCGTTTGGGCACAATGAAATTAATTGTGGCAAAATTGAAATCTGCCAACATTTATAGAACTATATTTCTTATAACAAAACAAGCTTTTCAGTACAGGTATCAGCAAAATGTATAGAGTGTTATTGTCATGCAATTTAGAAGTTATCCTTCAGCAAATCCTATTTTCTTTAATCTTTATTTAAAAAACCAAAACCTAACAACACTAAATTCTGCATGTCTATTACTTTTTCTGTGTGGCATTATTTAAAGGTAAACACTGCTCTCTTAATGTAGGTTGTGAGTGCTGCATGTGTGCTTTTCAGAGCAGTAGTGTGAGGAAGCTGGCAGTGGAATGGCAGGACGGCCTCATCCTTATGACAGTAACTCCAGTGATCCAGAGAATTGGGATCGGAAATTGCATAATAGACCTCGTAAACTTTGTAAACATTCAAGGTAGGTGCTATGTACCGTCTATTGCATCTCAAAAATCGCAATAAAAGTGCCTTCTAAAGGCTACTGTATCTGGTTGTGGCAAGTCCTGTCATAAACTTTGTAGTTCTTCTTAAAAGGAATGCTTATTAATCCTTTTAAAAGAGATTTCCTAAGGTAACTGATTTGTCAGCTTCCCTAATCTGTGCTTAGATTTGTTTTACTGTTCGTGGGATTTTAGTCTTTTTTTGAAAAACTAAATGCCTTGTTTGCATGTCAAGATACTAGTTGAGTGACTAAATATATGAATTATTTTGATGTGCTTTCTAGGAGTTAATTCCTGTTCAACAGTTTCTAGTTATTGGTACTCTGTTAAGTAGCATACTTAAGACATGGGCAACTTGATCATGGTGATAACTAATGGTTGCTTGCATGTAAGTATCATGTTCTATAGCACTTTCTTTGTAAATCTCTGTGTTAGATCTTGCTTTTACCTGCATCCCTCACTGTAGGAGTGTTTTTTAAATGCCTCTTGATTTGAAGACATTATGAAGTTGATTAGTGTGTTTCCAGTATGTAGTGTTCAAAAATGAGCTAAGCAAAGCAGCTAGTCACCTAACTGCTATATATAAAAAAGCATGTTGCTGGAAATATAAAAGCATCCAAATAAGTCTGCATCTTCCAAGTACTTTGCTCATTTGGAAGTGCTAAATACAACTAAAACATCTCTGATAGCCAGCTAAAATTGTTATTTAGGTAAGCTTTCCAACTTGCAAGGTGATAGGAAAAGGTCTAAGAAGTACATTCAGTAATACAAATTTAATTCACATTTTTATTGCATAGATTCAGATAAACTACACTTGAGTGCCCACAATATTCTGTGGGCAATTAATATTGTGGGTTATTTTCCTGTCATTAAGTCCTGGATAATTGTGAGACATCCAAGAGGGCAGGAAAAACAAATGTACCACTAATTAAAAGGCTCACGGGGAGACCCATAATTATATGCCTGTCTGTGATGTGAATAGTGGAATGGTTAACACAGAACCAAAGAGGGTGGCTGCTGCTGCTGGTCTGCGTAGACTTATGGAATATAGCTTTGTATGATTGATGTTTTTATTAAGAAGATGATGTCTGGTAAGTGATTGATCTGTGCTACTTAAGATCAAAATGTGGTGAAGTATCAGTAGATGAACAATATAGATGTAATGGGGCACTGTATGCAGGTTGAGGACTGTTCACTGTCAGGTCCCAGTGTATGATTGTAAATGAGTAATTCACGGCTGAGTCCCATGCATGTAACTATTTCTGATCCCATGCTACCTCCCATGACTGGTGGTCTGGGATAAAACCTAAAACTGACATTGATGCAGATACTCTGTTATGGAGAGTATTAAATAATGAAAAGAACTTGTTAATAATGTGATCTGAGGGGTTTGATAAACTAGGAGCAAATAACCATGCCTTCTCCATATGACTAAATACAAAGTTAAACATCTAGGAACAAAGAATGTAGGCCACTCCTACAGCACTGTAAAGAACACTCTATAATGGGTAGTCAATTGAACAGAAGTCTCCACTAACATCGTATAGTCAAGAGGGGTAATGCAGCTATTAGCTCTATAGCTGGTATCAGCAGTTCACAGGAAAGATTTTGATTAGAAGGGTTTCTGAAGACGTAGAAGTTACTAAATATCTTTTGAGACAGGGAAAACTCAAAGGTTAACTAATGATGTCTTGATCAGTCTCTATAGACATCCTCGCAAAAACAGCATTATGATGAGGAGCTTCAGTCAGTAGGCAAATTTGTAATAAACTGTTGTAGCTGAAAGATGAAGATAGGTAAATCCAGTCCAGAAGAACAATGATGTGTTTTACTATGTGTGGTCTGTTGTGGATTATTTGTTTTGGGGAAATGTTTAAATAAAAAACTGTACAGCTTTTTGAAAAGATTCTTCGATGCACAGAGGAATTAAGGAAGTCTGTGGCCTGTGCCTTTTGCAAAGGCTTTTGTTCACTTTGTAAGATCTGAATTCAAGGTTCACACATCAGAAGATATGAATTCTATGCCTATAAAATAATTGTGACTAAATTGGACATATTTATGGCAAAACACAACTTGTGTTTCCAATAAAATGAACAGCCAGCGTTTTATGGAACCTTTCAATTTGCATGGTAGGGGTAATAGTATTCAAGCTGACATTTGATTTCCTTCCCCTCCCCTTCCCCCTGGTCAAGCAATAATGCTGACCCATTTTTGGAAAGCTTTGTGAATGAGAAATCAACTAATAGTTTGAGGTCCTAATAGAATAAGGAGTAAATTAAGGAGAAATATTTTGTTACCTTGTTCCTTTGAGATACTTGATTACTTCAGAGAATCCAATTATTGGAAAATAGTGTACTTTATTCAAAAGCCTAAACAAAATAATTAAATTTTAGATGGCTGAGTATAGACATACCACTAGAATTTCTGACTTGATGCTTTTTCTCCAGGCAAGTGAAAGTCTGTGTGAAAAATGCAGTCTGAGGAGAAAAATGCTTTTGGAGACATAAGTTTTAATGGTATCACTTGAACAGAACTGCTTTGTTAAAATGTTTGAGTACTACAGACTTGTCCTGCACTTTCAAAATATGCCTTGTTATCATAATGAAAAAAATACTTTGCGTTTGAAAAGTGTAAAGGTGAAATAAGACCTTTATAATGAATCTCAACAAAGGAGTAATATTTAAGAGAGAAGCTTAATTTGTCGCTTCTTGGTGCTTTGGAGTGTTTAATCCTTCAGCTGTAACATTCTTAAAATAGCTTAGATAATTTCCTAGACTCATAGAAAACATAATCTAGGACTGACTGAGCTGTCCTTCTGTGTGTGAGGCTTATGTGACAGCAAGGATGGTCATGGGACTCTGCTCCCTTCATTGTGCTGTCTGCCTGAGGCAAAGGATGTGTAGCAAAACTGTCTAATGGTGTGTACACATTAAACAGTTCCACAGGTTAACATTATATCTTTCTAGTTTGGCAAGTGTCCAAATTTTGGAACTTCTTGCAAGTTGTACCATTGTTTTCTCTTCGCTTTTCTCTTACTTGTTCCGAGATGGGCAATGTAATAGGAAACACTGAAGAAAATAAGGACCAAAAATATAATGCAAGTGATCCCTGGTATAAATCTAAAGAGCCTGTCATGATGAAATTATATGGTGTGAAAGCTGACTGTGACTAATGATGCAAACAGTCTTGTTTGTCCAAGCTATTACAAAAATCTTTGAGGTACTTTTTATTTATTCAAGTACCCGGGTGTAATGGAAGAAAACTCTCACAAACCATAGGTTGATTAAACAGTTGCTAAGGTTCAAATAAATGGTGTCTAAATTCATAGTTTTGTTATTTGCTATTGCTGTTCTGTATTTTGATGTAATTTTTCATTGGTTGCTAGCTTCCCACATGTAATTTCTCTTTAGTACTGTAGAGGGGTTTTTTTTTGTTGCTGGAAGACTTTAATTCTAATTCTGTTGTACCAAGTGCTTTCTCTGGGGTTGTGGTGAAAAATCCGTGACTTAAATTTGCCTCTTCGTCAAGATTTATCCTGGATTTAATTTTCTAAATCTGCTTCTGTTTTATCCCATTTGATAGTTCCTTGTTTGTTCATTCTCTTTAGATAGTATTTCTTCATTAACGCAGGACTTTGAGTCTCAATGTGTCTGTGCTGTGATTCTGTTGTGACTCTTGAATCTTTGAAAATCTTTGGCTGCTTTGAAAAATTTTCCATAGATGACAAGTTATTGTGTAGATGCTGAATGCTGAGAAATTTTTTCCTTAATTTATCTTTGCATGCTGGGAGGATGCATTCATTGGTTATGAATGGAAGTGCTACTTGCCTCAGAATTTTGTAAGTACATGAAGCATCCCTAGAGGGGTCCTTTTTTGTCTCTGGAATGATATCAGCATGTATTATCTGTTTTCCAGTACAAGATGGATTTTATTTATCTTTTTGGAAATTGGGTTTTTGCAGTTTAACACTTTATAGCATGGAGCAGCACTCTGCAGTATATAACATGAAAAGAATTAGGCCTACTTTCACCATGGGTTCAGGTCATAGTCTTTGAATTACTCTGCACCATCTGCTTTAACTGCAAATGTGCTTGATCTTAATTGCAACGCGGTATTGGCAGATCAGGATCTCTTCATCTAGATTTTATTGTCACCAGTATGCGAAGCGCTCAGAAGAAGCTGAGGTGGGCTGCAAAGAGGTGTTCTTGGAATCTAGAAAAATGGGCTGCGCTCAATGATGACTTTCAAAAACATCAGTCTACCAATCTTTTCTAAGGTATCTAAGGTACAGTGAGTGGTTATAAACAGTTCTGTGTAGGTTTCTTTTTTTTCCTCCTCTTTGAAATCCTTTATTTCTGAAGTGGCAGCTTGTGATCACTGTGGAGAAGGAAAACTCGGTGACTTTCTGTGCAAAAGCACACATTAAATTCTCTTATGCATCTTAAACATGTATGGAAATATTTTCCAAACACCAGATATTATTTGTGGCGGTCTTTACAGAATCATAAAATCATTTAGGTTGGAAAAGACCTTTAAAATCGTCAAGTACAACCATTAAACTTTAGCATCATGCAAAACTTTATCAGACCTGACTTTTTAATTAAACAAAAGCACTTGAAGGGAAGCTATTGTATTCAGAACTATTATGCCCTTGAATTTTTATGGACTACTCTCTTTTGCATTGCTCTCTGCTTCTTTTTGCTCCGAGAGTAGAAATTATAATGGCTAGATACAGGATTTAGTGTTTAGACTCAGTTCTTTTGAATTTGAACTTCTGAAGCTGTTTTTTAATAGGTGGAGGTACTTTCCAGTTCTAAGGAGGAGAATGAGTTTCTAACATCTGAGTTTCTTAAACTTCGATTTTTTACCTAAAATCCCCTTTTGAAAATGGAATGGGAATTGGAATGTGAGAGCAACCGGTGTTCTTTCATGGAAGCTGTGTATTTGGGTAGCCTGATAGAAGTCATACAGTGTGAATATATACTTACCTAAAGGTTAATTTCTTGTTGCTTGAAAAATCCCTTTGGCAACTGAATGCTCATAGGATTTCTGTGTCATGTCCTTCTTGAAATGGAAGTGAATTACTAAAAATGTATTACTTATAGAGGAGAGGGTCCACTGAAGACCAGAATTACGCAAATATTTAAGAATTTTGCAGCAGGAGAGTGTTCACAGAGTTGCTGTGTTGAGGGAAGATCCTGTAGCATTGCCAGTTTAAGCAGAGAGAATTTTTTCTGAGGGCTTCTTTGCTCTGGAGGTTGAGCCCCAAGTGAAGCGTGACTGCTGGACTGTGCTTCGACAGGGTTTTGATGAGTGCATTTCCTGGCCTGAGGGGTAGTTTCGTGGGTAACAGGAGCTCATCTATGTTACGTTATCTCTACCTGAAATAGGAGTAAAGGAGAAGAAAAGGTGCTAATTCTGCTGTGGTGAAAACCCCCTCATATGGAAGCGGTGCTGAGAGACCCTGGGTGTACTTGCACTTTTTCTTGCTGCTTGGAAACTGTTCTATTAGAAAGGCAAAAATATGCCTGAGAGAGAAGGCTTTTCCTGCATGCTTTCTGTACAGCTTATTATAACTAACATCTTCCATAGCTTATTTTGAAGGGAAGAAAAGGCTTACAAGACTATGTTGGTTATTCTGCTCCTGGGGCGTGGGTACCTCAAAACCAGGAGAAAATTCACTGGTGCGCAAGTAGTTGAAATTGTGCGAGCAGAAATTTTCCTTCCCTGACTGAGGAGCTGACTCTTCAGTCGAGGCTGCTGGTGCCCTCCTGCCTTTCTAATCACGTCTCTTGCCTTTCATATTGACTTTCTCTTTGTAACGGTAGTCTTTTGCTGAACAATCCCCCTTGTTCCTTCAGTTTTCATCATATTTTAATTTCCACTCCACAGCTTATGACGTCTTGATTTTTATTTATTGTAAGACTTGCTTTTAAGCAGTTCCTCCAGTGTATTGTGGCTCCTTAAAACAGCCTACAGACTCTCTAAAAAGAATCATTTAATAAAGCTGTAGCATAATGCTTACTTACCCTCCTCTGAAGGAAAAAATCTTTAGAAAATATTATCTGGATACATGTATTAATTTGTTTTGCTTTTTGGGCTTGATGGGCTTGACTTGTCAAGCATTTGATAACCGATTGATGTGATAATATGCTACATCAGGACTTGGTGAACTGATTTCTGATCAGTAAGCATACTGATTAATATAATTATATTCTAATATTTAGATTGTCACAAACTGTAGTGTGTTTTTCCTGCTTAGGCTTGCTGGCAAAGGGATGTTCGTAGTTTAAAAATGAAGGCTGTGCTGCCTGGCTCTCAAAAGGCTGTTGCTGTACCTGCTTGTGTGGAAGGTGAATTAATTTAAAATATTAATCCTGGCAGACTTTACAGGAACAAATTAACCGTCCCCTGAAACTTGTGTGGATTTGTCTATCTTGAACAATTGTGATCGCAAATGAGGGCTGTGACAAGAGAAAGTTAGCAGTAACCTTTTCAGATGTGGTGTTTGTGTGCTGAAACCCGACAAGCTGGCAGGACCAGAAATAGCTTGGCAGATGGTACTTGGCACGGTACCGAGCAGCTCTCCTCTCGCACGCTCCCCACCCTGCCTGTCAGTCGCGGTACCCAATGGCTGCCGAGAGATGGGGAAACGGCAAGTATGAATTCAGCTCACAGGAGGCTGCGAGGTCAGACGTCAGTATTGCACTACGCATGGCTGAGTCAGTGACTGTGAGAAATTGAATTGAATTAATATCTAGAGGGGTTTGTGTCTTTGAACACTTAATGGACTGTATAGCTACAATCTCTTATCCTTGAGGGGAAGATGATGGAGGAAAAAGTAAGGCTCGCTGATGGTGCAGTGAACTACTGAAGAAATGATGGAAATACCCAATATGCTGAACTTAACAAGTAATGCCAAAGGATGCTGATCTGGCTTTCAAAGCTGCCTTCTTGGGAGGAACAGAATTCCTTTGTGCTCTGATTTCAAAATTATTTCCATGCTTTTGTGTTTCCTCCCTGGTAGATACAAGAGGAAGGTGCGTATCCGCTAACAAGAATAATCTGTGGGCATTATTCAAGAGGAGAATAAGGAAAAGTACTGTCCTTTGTGTGCACTGGTCAATTGAAATGTCTGCTGACAAAGAACAGACTTCAGGGGGAGGAAGGGGGCATAAGCATTGTCATTGTGTAAGTCCTAGCAATGTGAGCAGAACAGATTTCTTTTCTTTTAAAGCCTGATAGCAATATATCTGTAATTTAGTGTCTAGATAAAGCTCTATATCCTATTTCTATAAGTGTTGATTATGTGGATCGTCCTAGGAGAAGATTAGATCTAAGTTTATATTTTAAGAAGAATTACTTAATGCAAGATAATGGGAAGGGGGGAGAAAAAAGGTGAAAATCTTGGCTAATATTTCACTGCTGTGTCCTTTTCATTTAGATAAGATTTTAGAGTGGTTTTGGGCGTAATAAGTATATTGGTTTAGCACCATAATTTTGTGTAAACAAGAGCCAGGTTTATAAAAAAAAAAAAAGTATGTTTATTGGCAGTATTCAGTAGGATGCATGTGAAGTTTTTGTATTGGAATACATGCTAATTGTTTTGGCAGTAAAATTAATTCCATTTAATTACTTATTTTAATCATTAGTAATATATTCAGAGCAATATGTTGTTATGTATAAAGACAAACTGGAGCTCTTCTTCCACAGATGATTCAAAAGCATCGTTAAATTGAAGAGCATTTACATTTTTAAAAACTGCTCTTCCCTTACTGCAAAAATATGAAGTATACCAGTATGACAAGTATGCTATTCTGATGGTGCTCTTTTTCTTCCTTTACATCATGTTAAATAGGTTCACTTAAATAAAGCCTTGAACTTACTTGGTTTTCTTTGTGTGGCAGCTGCTTTTTAAATAAAATAACTTGCCTTTACAGAGACAGAGCTTCCTTGATCCCTGACTGGAGGGGAAAATAAATTGTCAATGACTTGAAGTTCTTGAATGGGTGCAGTGCTAGCACCTCAGTGTTCCTTTGGAGCTGGGAAAAACTGTACATTGAATTACTGAAAAGATAGTCTTAATATACTGATATTCATAGGATTGGTATCTTGTGTTGTGCTGTCGTGTCCATCCCCCTCTTCTCAGTAGGAAAGTAATTGATATAGCAACACTCTAATCTTTCCTTCATAAACTTGTGGGTATTACATGGTCTACATATATGGGTATATTTTCCAGATTTAGAATGAAGAAATCAGGCTGTGGGTTTAAAATGTTGGGTTTGGGTTTTTTTCCTTTTCCAGTTTTAAATTAAATGCAATATATTAAGTACACAGAAGAAAATTTTGCTTACGTGCTGGTGGCGTGCCTCAGTCATTGCCAATGGCTTCCACAGCACAGAGCACAGCCGGTGGTCATAGGCTGGGAAATTAATTAAAAGTTGACATTGCAAATAATTCTTTTCAGAGTGAGATAGAGATCTGGAACTGTAACAACTTTCATGGAGGCTTGAAATGATGCACTGTGCAGAGCACCATTGACTGTTGTAGACTGAAGTTACAGCTTTATGTAGCATGGCAGCCAGGTGCTGTGTGAGACCAACAGCTTCCCGATGCTTAATTATCAGCTGTTCACTGCTGTTTGAGACACCCTGGTGTTTTATCTGGTCTTCATGATGCTTCTGTGAAACGTACTACTTTCTAACAGTTTGCCTGCTCCTGAAAATGGGGCAACTCTGCTTTTGTCAGTGACTTTTCCATTGGTGTTGGTAGGTGGCTGCATCAGCACAACCGTGGAACTCCCTAGTGAGTAGTAGTCTGTCTTGCCTGCATTGCTGGGGACAGGTTTGTAGTTAAAGTTCCATTTTCTACAAACGTTAGGGCTACTTGAACAAAATGCACTGCTAAGTCTTAATTAGAAACTTAAGAAATCAGTATTTTAAAACAGTGGGGAAAGTGGGAATGTTTTGGTCTTAGTAATGCATGAAATAAAGTAACTCCTAACAAGCTTTGCATTGCTGGTTTGGAGCAAAGGGATTTTGCATTTCCCTGCAGAAATGACCTCCTGTCCCTGATGGCTTTGTTAGTGCAGAGAAAAATGCTAGTATTAACAAGTCATTCTACCAAAAAAAAAAAAATAGTTCTGATATCTTCAATTTTTTTTTTTTAAACACTTGCAGCTTCTTGTAAAGCTTCTTTACAGGAAAACACGATCCCGAAGTCTTCTTTCATATTGTACTGGCAAGAGATGTTGCTCCTTTTTTCAGACTAGAGTACCTCAGTGACACACTTCTCCTAGTCAAACATTGCAGGGTAAAACTAGTGACTGCCTCTTCTGATATACTGCATTTTGTTTTACGTTTTTGAGGTTTAAAGTCATTTTAGTTGCCCTTTTTTGTTGTAGAGCAAAGTTGTATTTTGGTGGTAGTATTTACCTGAGTATACATACTGTTGAGCAAATGAAACTTCATATTTTTTCAGGTATATACACAACAAATAGAAGAAATAAATTTATTTTTGTGTGTACTGTAACTCAACAGTGCTGAGGTTTAAGACTGACATTTTAGGTGGGGTTGCTATTAAGACGAGTGAAGACTCATGATTTAGATGATCCTGTCTCAAGGAATTCTCAGAAATCTTTCAATTTTGGCTTGTATCTTCCATCTTCCGGCTAACAAATAATGTGTCAGTCTAACAGCATTAATGTGTACACTAAACGGAAGAAAGTACAACATAGAAGCAAAGCAAATGAATGGTGTAGCCAGCTACAATTTGAACAGCTCTTGAAATTATATACTAACCTATCCATTCCAGGAACAGTTGATTTAATATTTAAGGGTCCTGTCCTCCTCTGGCTGGCAGCCTCTGCCTTCTCCGTACTGTGGTGTGCTGAATTGATGGTTCGTGTGTCCCTGCTCCAAAGGGATGGACCTGGCTGGCAGCAGGAAGCAGGTTAATCTCCACACTGTCCCTCTCCTCCCAGGCTTTCTGGCTGCGCCTACCAAGGCAGAAGTAGCCCCAGTTCCGATACTGCTATGGTAATAGCTGAAAGTCGTGCCTGGCATGTTTAGTCCTTAATTCAGACATGACTAAGGAGGAAGTATGATGCCAGCTGAGTCAGTGTTACTTCCTGTAGCACCTGTTTTTCTCAGCTTCTATAAAGAGATTATTAACTAGGGCTCGACCTACTTCAGTATGAACTCTGAATCACTGCTTAGGGGGTAATCAGTGTGGCTTTAGATAGCTTTCTGGATTAAGAAGCGCATTTTAATTGCCTTCTCTGTTAAGTGGTAATTCATGTCTGCTACACCAAAATGTGCAATGAGCCTGCATGTCCTTAGAGTGGTTCAGTTTTGTTTTGTAGTTGTTTCCCTTATTTAAAGCAATGAGAATGGTTTAGCTATTGAGAAATACCAAGTCATAGATTTTGATACTATAAAATGTAGCACCTGTAAAACTTTGATTTCTCACATCATTGTTAAAAATATTATCAGGGCTAGGATCAAAGCACTGCTTTAACAAAGGCCTGATCACGTGTGGCTTTATCAGGATTTGCCGAGATATTTTGTCACAAGACTGCTGTGTATGAGTACGCCTCGCACATGCACACACTCCCCCTTTATGGGGTAGTTGGTTATGCCACGATGTGCAAATATAAACCCTATAGGGGCAGATGAGATACAGGGATTTTATTTTTTTTTAAAGTGACCATTTCTTAGGAAGTTTAGCTGCAGCATTAGTGAATATTTTCCTGTCTAAACAAGGCTCATACTTCAGTTTCAAGTTCAGTTTTAATTTTAGGCTCTAATGCACAGTTCTGACAATTTGTGGGCATATTTTGTACCTGTTGAAATGGTTCTGCCTTGTGTGTGTGTATATATAGATATATAAAAGAAAAGGTACAAAGGTTTTCTTAAATTGTTGATGTTTTTGAAAGGGAAGGCTTGCAGATCTCTTTTTGCAGACTTTTGTACATTTCACTCTCATAATACAGAATTTACCTTCTGTATTATGGAGGAGACTTGTTAGCCATGGTGAAATGTTACATATTTTAATACATTTGGAATTGCTTTGAAAATCCTGAGGAAAATTCTGTTTCCATTTAATGAAAATGGTTGGATCTTGTTTATTCTTGGTCTGTAAATCAGCATTTCCAGCCATAAGCAAGGCTTGCAGTTCTTTTACCTTATTCAATAGACCTTTGGCTGACTTCACATCCTAAAGATGCATGTCTTAATGCAGTGTATTTTCAGTTTGGCAGGGAAACAGTATTGCAGTAGATTTTTCTCTGCATCAAGCTTCTACTTTATTGGGGACGAGATCCTTCTCTCATTCAAATACAGTGGGGAGAAGTTTGTGTTCCTTAGCTGAGAGGTACATTTCTTTGCATTGCGTTAATACTATTTTTGTGCCACTGTAAACTCCATATAATTATCATAGCCTTTTTCTGATTTAAGGTCCTCTTCTTATTGGTCACAGAAACCTGAAGCTGAAACATGTCATGCTAGATGTTCACTTCTTTGAATAGCTTTAATTTATATTTTTTTTTTTTGTGTCATTACCTCTAAGCAACTTAAAAATAGGACATTCTGCTCAACTTGCTTATACAGTTCATTTGTTGTGCTTTTTTTTTTTAGCTAGGTTATTACTCATACATCTTGTGTTCTTGAATCCTTTAGTATTCCTACTGGTCCTATTTAAGGTCTCTTGGTAAAAGTTGTGGAATTTGGAGGCTGTGAGCAAGTGGGGCATCGAGGCTCCTGTGGGAAATTATGACCCTTCTTTGTTTGTCAAACCTTATAGCTGTGCAGATTCTGTCTTGGTTATTCAGTACCTGAGGCTTTTGGGAAGTTCCCTCAGTTAAACCAGTAAATAAGGAGTATTGTCATGCCCATGCTTGAAAGGCAAAAGCAAAGAAACAGATTAGGAATTCAGTGGGGTGCAGGGACACAGATATGTCTATGCTGTCCTGATATAAAAAATTCTGGTTTACAGAGCACAACTAAAAGGCATAAGTATTTTTGGTAAACTGCAACAATAGCTGTTGCAAGATGATAATTATTTTTTAGATAGTCTGAGAGTACTGGATCTTGAAATTGACTGGGCTTTAGTAGTAATTAATTGCAAAACAAGTATCATAAATTTAGGAATGTAACATAACTTAATCGCGGTCTAAAAAAAAAATCTTAAACCATTACATTAAAATTTGCTGGTTTATACTAAATATCCTACTTCTTACTGACAGTTCTGTTGGTCTTAGATTTAATAGTGTAGTCCATGTATCTGCTGTTTGAGTTGTGGTGGCTTACTATTGTTCCTTCACAGAGTAACTGAAAACTTTAAAAAGAATGCACAGAACTAAACCCTTGGCTGCTGTGACTCGATGTATCAGTTATTTTAACACTGACCACCTTTGTACAGGGCAAGTTGCAAAAAAAAACCAAAAAGTGAAGTCAGTATTAAAAAGCTGGGCGCTGAGAAAGATTTTCCAAAATAGGTTTCACTGGAAAAAAGCACCAAAGACCCTTAACTTTTAATTTTGTGGTTTGATTAGAAAATTTAATAGTAAGAATCAAAATAGAATGTTCGGTTGTATTTGGTTTACTTGGTCTGGAAGGGATTTCTGTGAATACTGGTTCACAGGCAAGCTCAACTGATCAGGTAGTGTCTCTCCAGGTCACACAGCAATAAAGAGGTAATTCTTGCTGTTCTGTTAATGTTCCAAATTGTTGTTCTTGTTTGTAAATATAAGCATGAGTAAAACAAATAAAATGCTGGTCGGTAATACTAACCTTCAAAACATGTACATGGAGTGTGAATGCCTTTCAGAAACATACATTTAAATTTTAAACTCTGAAATGCTGAATGTTCTCCTTATTTTGTTTTCAGCACCTCATCTCGTATTGCTAAAGGAATAGACTACACAAAAATGAACTTTCATGGTGCAAGTGGTGGACATGAGAGATCAAGGGACAGACGCAGATCAAGTGACAGATCTCGTGACTCATCCCACGAAAGAGTAGAATCTCAGCTCACTCCATGCATCAGGAATGTTACTTCACCAACAAGACAATATCATTCTGGTGCGTTGAGACTGATAGTTTTCTCAGGATTAAAATTCTTAAACTTCATTACTATTTTGTTAAAAGCATTGTTTGTTGATGCCACAGTATACAGATTCTGACGTGTGCTGTTGCCTGGTAGTACCTTTGATAGGTAATAATTTTCTCTTCAGTCTGCAGTATGTATAATACTAAATAATGCTCTTATTTAGTTCAAATCACAAGAACGGTCTAATTTTTCCAAGAAGATAATTGACTAAACACTTCACATTTTACTTGGTAGGGTTTAGTTATTTAGAAGTACAGGAAACACTTTTTTTTCTTCTAAGTGACAAAACGTGGTTTGTTTCTTTGAACTACAGCACTGAACACAAACTGTGGTGCATAGCTCCTATATCACATTGAATTGCTTTTTCAGTACTAGAAAGCTATTTTTTTCTTGTGAAGGCTTTGGGGAGATGAGGCGACTGATGTCTAAGTGGTAGAAGCTTCAGGATCTCATGTATATACAGTTATTGCTGAAGGTTTCTTTGACTAGAATAGATTTGATTGAAAGAGTCTGTTCTTAATGTAACAAGTTGCTAGGTTTTGTGCCTGGAATGACATAAACTGCATAGAGCTCGTGTAAATCTGTAATTTCATTTCCTGCTTTTTCTTTTTCTAACTTGTTCTTACTTAAGATCGAGAAAAGGATCACAGTTCATCTCGACCAAGCAGCCCTCGCCCTCAGAAGACTTCCCCTAACGGTTCTGTTGTTAGCATGGGGAACAGCAGCAGAAACAGCAGCCAGTCAAGTTCTGATGGGAGCTGCAAAGCTGGTGGGGAAATGGTATTTGTATATGAAAATGGAAAAGAGGGAGCTCGGAATGTAAGAACTTCTGAACGAGTGACGCTCATAGTGGACAACACCAGATTTGTTGTAGATCCTTCTATCTTTACTGCACAGCCTAATACAATGTTGGGCAGGTTTGTATCTTTTTTTTCTTTAATCTCTAACTATAGAGGAGCTGCAAATGCTTTGTAGATATTAAAACTGTTTAAATAGCTATTGATCTCATATTGCTACAGCTGATCGGCTAACCTTTAATATACCAGTTTGCAAAAGTCTTTTAAGTAAAAAGCAGATATAAGTTTTCCTCTGTATTTAGCAGAGATGCCTATTACCTAGAGACAAAAGATTTCATAAGTAAATTAGTGTGTCATGATGTTCTCATTTCCTTCCATCTCACTGAGCATTGCTTCTGAATTTAGTCTGCCTTGTTCCCTCTCTTGTTTTTAAAGCTAGTTGCTTCATAAAACAAAGTGGTGACTATAGATAGTCTGTTTCAAAATAGCAGGGAGGAGGACCTTGAAGGAATTTATTTTGCTTAAGGAGCCTACGCTGACAGTGTTCAAGCTCAGTAACATCTATCTCCTGAAATGCTTTTTGAACAGGCAAATGTCCAACTGATAGTCAGCGTTAACAGGTCCCAGCCACTCAGCCAAGAGACCTAACGCTCCAAATGGTCAATAGTTGAATGGAAGTCCATGGTATCTGTGTAATATTTTCTGTGGAAACTATAATGAGCAATATATTTAACATGTTTACTTGATAGGAAAAGATTCTATACTTCACTTGCTCAAATACTGGCTGGTTTTACATTGTCTAAATGTAGACAGCACCACTTATAAACTTGTGGCAAGAAAGAAACAAAGGTTTATGGCTGTGTCCCTTTGGATTTGTCTTTTCTTATTAAAATGTGGCTGTTTCTCAGCCCATTAGTATATAATCATATTTTAAAAGCATATATATAAAGCTATTTTCCAAGGTAAAGGTAATAAATACGATTAACAATTTCTGCTTTGTTTACATCACCACTGTGTGGAATAACTAGTACCTTGGTTCCCTATTTTGTGAGAAGTCAAGGGGAAGAGTTACAGAGAGAGCCAAAAATTGCTTTTGTGTGTAAATAGTGAAGGTAAATATAAGTAATCTTTAAAAGAAATAATATATGTAAGACATTCATATATGTGTATACATGTAAAGATTCAGACTAATAAACTGGGAGTGTATCGGTATAAAGTTACAGGGTGAAATCATTTCCTTTATTGTGCCCAGCCTTACAGTAAGTGGTGCTGGCTCTTGCACTAGATTTCCTTTTTTGTGTATGTCGCTGAGTTATGCTCCCTTTGGGACTGGTTCAAGGAATAAGCTTAATTTATCTTCTGCTAATTCAAAAGTAGGTTAATAAAAATATGGAAATAGTACTCTAAAATGTGATTTAGTTATAAACCCACTTTCCCCCAATGTCAGTTCACAGGACACTAAACAGGAACAGCATAGCTAGTCTTCTGGGAGATAAAAGTAACTAATAAGAATGTATTATTTACCTTCAGCCTATGTCCTGTTGGACTACCTTTTTCATGAATATTATTTTCTTGAAGAGTGTTCAGAGTTTTCTGACATCAAATCATTAAGTGCAAAAAAGTTACTTTGTTCTCCTCTATAGCCACACACAGTACACCAACTCTTGGTTTGGACTGGATGTGTGAGAGCAAAGCTTTGCCATTGGGGTGTATTTGTAAATGAAACAAAGAGTAGATGTCAATACTTTTTTAAGGATAGGATGTAATTCTGTATCATAGGTGTGTTTTAAACAGTCAGGTTTTTTTCCTGGTGATCTAATGGAGTACTGTAGATACTGTTTGGGACTTGTAGTTTTCTCCTTAGTCCAACTTTCCTTGCATCCTACTGGGAGAAATACGCTGAATATGCTACCCTTTATAATGGCTGTTTTCTAACAGAATGTTATTTTAACTTTTGAAATAATTAAATAATTTTAAATGAAACTGAGGTGAGTGACATGTACTTAGGAACACTAAATTATTTCTTAAACCACCTCAAATGTCTTTAAATGATGGAAATGCCAAAACCAAAACCTGTTCTTCCACAAATGCCAAATATGACTTGCTTTGGGGTCCTCCCAGCTTTGGCACTAGCAGGAAATGGCCTGGTCTAACTTTTGCTTTGATCAAAGGATACTGGCAAGTGAAGATTGAAGAATAAAACTAGACTTTCCTGGCTCAAACAGTCCTGCTCTCCATACTATAGTAGCCTTGCTAAACATAAACTAAACAGCATGCACACATACGAGGTAGAATAGACTTTTTTCTCTGCCGTTTCAGTACAATTTTTCACATTTTACTTTTCAGATTTATGGGAAAAAAAAATCATAGTAAAGAATTCTAACCAAATTACTTTTATTCTTGAGCAGGATGTTTGGATCAGGCAGAGAACATAACTTTACACGTCCTAATGAAAAAGGAGAGTATGAAGTTGCTGAAGGAATTGGTTCCACTGTGTTCCGTGCTATTCTGGTGAGTTTTTCAGGTACTGCACATGGGACAAGCACTATGAGTATTAAGAGGCGTAACTTCTCGATTTCTCAGTACTTTGATATTGGGACTTTGTGGGTGGAATAAATACTGTTGTTCTTGTATTGTTCTCCAGAGGGGAAAAAATGCTTGATAGGAAAACACCCCTAGGTTTTCTAGACATGTGCATGTGACAGGGATGGGGAAAGCACACATGAAATGAACAAATTTCTGGCAGTACTTCTTTGGTTTATCTTCTCCTATGCATCTAGTTCATGTATATTCACCCACTTCTTGTGCTGAAAATAAACGAAATAGAGTACTGGAAGTTAACTTAGCAAAGGTAAGAGGAGAAAAGCAAACCAGTCTGAGAAGAAAATGCCTGTTATGTATTTCATATCTACATGAGGAGGTAGAGCTGCCATACTGCTTTGTCAGCAGAATCGGAATAGCAAAAGCTGAATGAAGTATAGACAAAAGACAGTATACATGTACCAAAGTGATCAGTATTAATAGTTGTTACTTAAATAGAGCGCTATGCTCCAGAGGCAGCTGAGAAGATTGTGAGTTTTAATGTCCTCAAATTTATCAGAGTTTAACGTATGTTGCCTTTCTAAATGTTAGGGGGGTTTCTAGCAGAGAAAGCATCATAAATAAAATGATGAAATATTTCTGTTAGTGAATGTTGAAGTGCCTTGTTTTTTTGTTTGCTGCATTACTATAGGATTACTACAAGACTGGAGTGATACGCTGTCCTGATGGGATATCTATTCCTGAATTAAGAGAAGCCTGTGACTATCTCTGTATCTCTTTTGAGTATAGTACTATTAAATGCAGAGATCTCAGTAAGTACAGAATGTATTATAAGAATTTCAGTTTTACAAGACTAACTTAAGCATTTATATGGGGGTTTAATTCTAATTTATTATTATATAATAATAAAATATATATTATATAATAATAAAGGATACTTTATGATTTATTAAAGTAAGGAATGTGGCTGGTAGAACGTAAGCAAAATCCATCCTTTTTAATCTCTTAGTAATAGAACTCCAAAGACAATGGATGCACACCTTTTGAAAAATGTTTTGAAACTTCAGTATGTGATCTTCAGATACTTTTCTGCTGTGGTGAGCTCTGTGGAATACTTAAATGCTGTTGATGCATTTGCAGTACTGTTACAGTTACAGTAAGTGGTATCCTTTTTGCAGAGGATAAGGAGGATAATTTATTCAACTCCTTGCTTATGAGAACTAAGCTGTGTTACTAGCAAGAGCAGCCCGGCCTTGCCGGTGATGTAAGCTGCATTGGAGTTCCCAGCATGTAGAGTCTCTTCAGCTCATTCCTCCCTGAGCACAGCCAAAGTTTTGGCCAATGTTTAAACGACCTGACCTGTGCCTTTGATCTCAGAGTGTTTGCAGCCCAGAGCCCGGCACCAGGCCAAGCTGCGGTGTTCCAGCTGTGAGATCTGTGCAGGGCACCTGTGCCTTCACCAGCAGTGCTGTGACCTCACCGCACGTTGCCTGCTGAGTCACACTCTCAGAGCACTTTGTCCTTAGCAGAAGGATTTAGCAGCTCATGCTGTGAGGGTTTTGATAGGCTTTGTTTTTAAACTACTGCTAATGAAAAGTGAGTTGCATGTGCTACTCTTCCAGCAACTGGCTTAAATAATGTTTCTTTTAGGAAGCCCTAGAGGAGTCTTATACACAATTCCAAATGTTTAACAGTAGTAAAACACAAAGGAGATCTCCTCAAGGTCACTCCACTGTCTGCCCGACATAATGTTAATATATCTGCAGGACAATCCTATTACTTGAACTTCTGGTGTGGCTTCTGGTAAACGTTTGAAAACGTTCTGATCCTTATGCAAACTAATAGACTAAATGTCTTCACAGCTGTCTGCAGTAAATACTACAAAATAAACAGAACTGCTGTCTTTCTTATTCCTGCCTTCATTTCTTTACCAAGCTTTCAAAAATTTTGTTCCAGGTGCTCTCATGCATGAACTGTCAAATGATGGTGCTCGCAAGCAATTTGAGTTTTATCTAGAAGAAATGATTCTCCCGTTAATGGTAGCCAGTGCCCAAAGCGGTGAGAGAGAGTGCCACATTGTTGTGCTGACAGATGATGATGTTGTTGACTGGGATGAAGAGTATCCTCCACAAATGGGAGAGGAGTATTCACAAAGTAAGTTTTTTGTTGTTTCCAGCAAGCTGTGCTATGGTAAAGACAGCAGTAAATGTGCCAATTTAGCTTCTTTGTATATAAACGCTGCTAGCAAAGTCTTTACAACTTCCCTAATGCCTCACAAAAACTTAGTTTTGGTAGTTCTGCTTAATATTTTGCTTCACAGAAGCTTATGTGGTGTTTTACGTTCAAGCCTATTGAAAGAAGTCTATAGGGAGAATGAAATATTTTTTCCAAAAGAGCTTGATGAGGAAAATGGATAGGAGTCATGCTTACTATAGGAGAACAGCTAGAGGGCTTTTTGGGCAAAAAAGTGTGTTAGTATTTTGGAAGTGTAACGGTTTGTAGAGATGAGTTAAAGCACCTGTGGGTGGAGTGCCCTTCCCCATCAGTGTGGTCCTTGCAGCTGAAAACATTACTTTGGTGTAACCTGAAATTCAGGGCTTTATGGGGGATGTAGGAGTTTGAGATTAAATAAATAAAAATCTGTTTTATTTTATACTACCAAAGTACAAAGTTTTATTACAAGGCTCTTCAAAGTGTTATGGTTTTGCTTCATTTTGGTTTGGTTTTTTTTAATAAAAACCACAAAACTTAACAATCCAGATGTTTTTGGGGGATGCAAACCTGCAGCCCTTCCTAAGGAAGGGAGGATTGATGTGAATATAGATGAAATATGGCTGTTCTAATGTAGTAACACAATTGTATCTAATATCTTTTTTGTCTCAAAGATGTCAGTTAAAAATTCTCCTAAGTAATTAGTTAAGCACACATTTGCCTTTTACACTTAACACATTTTGTAAAGAGTTGTTTTGGATCTGTGCAGCACTGTGAGATTGATGGCCCTGGTCCCTTCTTTTAAAGTGCAATAATCAAAATTTCAAAGGTGTTCCTCTTGTTCTCCTTTACAATTTGGGGTTTTCTGAAACTGATTTACAGCTCTCTCTTACATAATGGCAAAAAGCACTGCAGGAATTCCATCCCCCCGTTTCCAGGGGGAAAAACTGGGATGTCTTTTTTTTGTGGAGGTGGAGTTGGGAGTACACAGTGTGGTTTCCCTAAATCAAAAAAAAACCCAAACCAACCCAACATAAATGTATAAAACAGACTAAGTTGATAGGGAAAATGACAAGTGCAACCAACTGGGTGTACAGTCCCTTGAGCTGGTTTTCTCTGATTTCTGTGTTGGATATTTTAAGTTCTGGAGTCTCCCTGTTGTGAAAAAGAAACAGCACAGTAAAGTGAAACAGTGAAAAGATAAATTTTTATGTTCTAAGACTTAGAAATTTAATCTCTGAATACAGATTTTTCCTCATTAAAATGTATTTTTAGTTATTTACAGCACGAAGTTGTACAGATTCTTCAAATACATTGAAAATCGAGATGTGGCCAAATCAGTTTTGAAGGAAAGGGGGCTCAAGAAGATCCGCCTGGGCATTGAAGGTAAGAGAAGCGTTGCTTGCTCCTGGGGGGGGGAGAAAGGTCTGCTGCGCTTGTCTGCGGCTGAAGAAATAAGGGTTGGTGTTGTCTTCCCTATTGAGGTTAGATGAGAAAATGGCCAGAGGGGGAGTGGTACCCAATGATCAACTGGTCCAGCTGGAAAACCCAGTTACAGACTTGTGGCTGCTCTGCTAGCAGTCACATAGGCCTTGCAGAGTCACTCTAGTGGTTTCTACTGACTTATGACTTGCATCTCAGGCCATTTGCCCTTTGGTTTTCATGCAAAATTTTCTCTGTACTTTATTTGAAGTAACGATGCATTTTTACTGCTTTGTATATTCTGTTCTTGGTCTTGTGCTGTTTAGGGGGCTTGAAATGAAAAACTTTGTGTTAAGTGGTAGGTAAATGTTTTCTTCCAAGAAATACAAAACTGTTAAATGGATTATTGAAATGCAAAGAAATACTAATCTGAAATAAACATCTTGTAAGTTAGGACACTGATCTCTGAAATTTCAGCTCTGGCTTTGCAAAAGACAACTACATTTAAGTCTTTAGATTTTTTTCGGGAACGTAACAACTGGATTTCTTTGCATTTCACTTTCCTTCTTACTGTTGATCCAAATATTTAAAAATCCAGCCTTTGTAATTTGCAGGATTCCTATCATTCACTCACCAAGTTGTCATAGTTACATCTGTAATTTTCCAGCCAAACCCAAGAGCTTTTATCTGCTTTCTCTCTATGGTAGTTAAGAAGTTCAGCTGAACAAGGCGTGAGCCTTCAGACTGACAAGCTGTTCAGCTAAACGCAAGCTGGTTCTGGCTGTAAGGCTGGCTAATACTGGGTCATTTCTGCTGGCACTCCTTGTTTTTGACAGAGAACAGCTCTTTGATTAAACTTGAGTGCCAGTGCCCCAGAGTAATACGGAACTTTCTAGTAGTGAAAATTATTGCCTGGGCAGAGGGGAGTGATGACTGAAATGCAGCATAACCAGAATTGGTAATTGGTCTGAAACGATGCGTTTGCGTGATTTGGAGGAGCTGGGATGAACGTGCTGGGATTCCACTTGGGAAATTAAACCGCAGATCAGAGTGACACTGTTCTCTGCTTTTGAGATCTCATTTCCAGCTTGCCAGGTGACAGTGTTTTAGGAAGAGCCAGCTGCTTGGGCTCAAGGAGGGAGCAAATAGCTTTTCCTGTGAGGTTTGGAAGAGTTGTCTGGTGGCAATATATTCTTTATCAGTAACACTGGAGCCTCTTTCCTTACAATGTGGTTGGTAGCTGAACTGCGGGCTCTTCCCCTTGCATGTGTAACGTTAAAGAACACAGCAATGGCCTCTGTTCCCATTCAGGATGGTGATGGCAACAAGTGCTAACCTGGTGACAAGTTCTCTTTTTTTGTTTGTTTGCTTCGTTTCATTTAAAAGAAAGCCCTGCTCTAAATAGTAGAGGGAAGGTTAACTGCTGCTGTGCTGTTTTTCAGGTTACCCTACATACAAAGAGAAAGTGAAAAAGCGACCAGGCGGCAGACCGGAGGTGATTTACAACTATGTTCAAAGACCATTTATTCGCATGTCCTGGGAGAAGGAGGAAGGAAAAAGCCGGCACGTTGACTTTCAGTGTGTGAAAAGCAAATCTATCACAAATTTAGCGGCAGCGGCAGCTGATATACCCCAGGACCAGCTTGTGGTAATGCATCCTACCCCCCAAGTAGATGAGCTGGATATCCTGCCCATTCATCCTCCGCCCAGTAACAGCGAGATGGATACCGAGGGCCAAAACCCACCACTCTGATCTAGACTCTTACTAAACCAAAAGCATGCTCCTTAAAGTGACTCTGTACTCAATTCATACTACGCTGCAAGTCCAGTTTTTTCCATTGTGTAACAGTGTTTAGGATATTGCAGTACGGACCTTTGAAAAGACCAAAGGGAGTACCCGGTTGTTCTTGGGAGTGCAGATCAAACGCCCTGGGGTTACAGTTACATACATGTATGTGTTTACCAGTAGGTTTGTGACATTGGTGATTTGTATGCTGGACTGTCCTCACTTTGGCCCATCAAAACCAGTGGGATGCTGGTGGCTAGCGTGCATCAGTATTGTTACACAGGGGTTAGAAGGCAGAATTGGAATTGATAGTAGCACTTTATAAATGGTTGATAAATGGAATTTGAAGCCATTTTTTATAAACGTATTGCACAATACTAACAAAGTGCTTCTATCAAAAGTATTAACTGTAAATAGTTTTGCTCTGAATAGACTGACCCTTTTAAAGTTACTGTATATGGTTGAGCACAAAACTACTTACTACTGGGTTTTTGGATTGAGGACGTGATTCAATTACCCATGTAACATCTTGTTAAATTTGAAGTTCTTTAGTGAATTTTTCTCACTTGTTTGCAGCGTGAGCCATGTTCAAAACTTGTGAACACGGAGAGGGGGTTTATCTTAAATTTTGCCTTACCTTAATCTGTTCACAACTATTTATTTAATACATTTTTCATAAGTGTCACGAAATAGGAAAATGCAAATGGTTCATTCTTCATTTATTAATGATTGTAAACAAGTTTTTCATGCAAATAAAGTTTCCATTATTTTAATGGGTTTGAATTATCTGTGAATGAGACTGTATGGATGACTTTTGAAAGTAGTTGTTGCTTTTCTTTCCTCGGGGAAGGATAAACAAGTTTAAGAGACATCTGGTAAAAACTAGTGTTTCTTAATGTCAGACCATCCCTCTGTTGTTTTTTTTTCTCAGTATAAACTTGAATCCAAGAGTAAGCAAGAATAGCTTCTCTAGAAAGTTGCTGTGATGAAACCTTCTAAGTTGCTGTTAGGAATTGTTGTTCTTCCCTTTTTCCCCAAGGCTAAAGAAATGATAAGTAGGCAACTGCTTCTAGCATGCACCTTCAGCAGGGTTTTATCAAATTTATTTATCAAAGTAAATGCTCCATCTTAGAACAAGGGAAACATTTATTTTAAAAATATTTAACTGTCTAATACATTACACTTTAACAATATTTATAGTAAAGGATTCTTACAAGAAAGAATAAACAGCTTTATGGTACAATTAGTATAAGAAATATCCACATGGGGACTGTTTTGCAGTGTAAAAACACACCATACATCTGAAATGGTCATTTGCATATAAAAGCTACCACTGATGCCAGTGAGTTGCACAGTGATTTAAAAAAAATTTCAAACAACAGAATCCAAAATATACAAGTATTGCAAGCTATACACAGCTAACCAAATCAACACAGAACACTGGAGCAGGTTATTCCACTTTGTCTGAAGTTACACATGGTAGGATGAGTTGCGTTCTGATACAGCTTTTATGAAATCCGTACATAAAAGCTTCTCAGTCCAAGTTTCACAGACTGTAGAACTCCACCAATAAATGCACTTTGATATTTGGATGTTGAAGCCAGGTGCATCATTTACAAGGGCCATGGCAAATCACTGAAGTCAACAGGGCCACCAAGACCTGCATCTGCTTCAAGAAGGCTCATGATTACTGCCATCGCCGCTTCATCGTTGCTAGGGCTGCTTGATCCTTGATCGTTGTCAATCATATCGATGCCTATATGAGAGTTCTCCCCTGTAAGCATAAACACAGTCAGCTGCCAAAAGTTCAGTGTTACCTTATTCACTTCGCTTGCCATGACTTGAAGTAGAACTGGGCGGTCTGTTGGATACCCAGCTTACCGCAGTTTTGGGAATACCACTGACACCTGGTGTCAGAGTGCAAAGGTTAGATCACTCCTGAAAGTGACCAGTACACTTCGTAAGGACAACCTCATCTTGTTACAGTTGTCTGCCTGTGTTTAGTTGGTACTGAGGCGTGTTAGTGCGTGACTTCACTTACCAAGAATAGAGGAGTTGTCAGAATATGGGTAACCAGAGTTATCTTGGATTTGCCCAGACAGCAGCCCAGCTGAAGAAATGTCTGGAGTGCCACCATTCAAGATCTTAAAGGAAAAAAAACACCAACAGAAGCCGTAAACCAGCATGAAATGTTCCATTGAGTTTTAAGTTGTCCTCTATTGAGATTTTTAATACAGGGGAAAATGGACTTCCTGCAAAAACCACACCACCCAAACGCTAACCAATCAGACTGGTTATAAACCAGGAACTACTCCCTCCACACTACGCCCATCAAGCATGTGTCAGATGGACAGTTTATGGCCACGAGAAAGGAAGAGATCAAGTCTGTACTACATGCTGAACTTCTGAAAATAACTTCCAAAAAACTAGAAAGAAGTTCTTGGGTGATTTCTGTTGGTTGTCTTCTAAGTGTTCCATCTGCAACTGACAGTCATTACAGCTCGCTACAGAATGCTTTTGAATTTACAAATGCCATACATGTAAAGTACTGTCAACTAAAGTCCTTCATTTTAGGAGTAAAATCCTACCAGGTACAGGCATGCTGTAGGAGCTGAGCTGTTGCCCCTGTACCACAAGCCTAACCATTTTTTGGTACAGAGCAGCACAGCAGCACTGTGTACACCAGAGCTCAGCAGAAATCGAAAAAACGTCCCAGGACTCTTAAATCACAAGGGAACAGCTGAACTTGAAGTGTGGTTTTGAACTGCCCCCACGTGTGTACGCTAGCAGGTAAGTACTTGTGAGCTCCCTTCTGAGCACAGCATCAGCTGGAGCTTGTATTGCTTCTAGCACATGTAGAAATATTGAGGGGGTACCAGAAATGCCCAGCTCTCCAGGTGTATTTTCCTTTATTGAGTACAGTAGCCCTTATCATGTGTAGCTGTTGAATTGTTGTAGGGCAGAAGGAGCAAGAATAACTGCTCCTGGAATTATAACTCAGTTTGTTCCAAATTCAAGTTTTATTTCAAAAACAAAGCAAGCCAGGAATAGACAGAAATAGTTACTGTTGGCTATATGCTCCAGTACAAGCAATTCTTGTGTATAGTCATCAACATTTCTGAGGGGAAAAATAAGTCTGAGGCAGAGTCTGAATGCACAGAATAAGGATTTGGATAAGTGCTCTTCTTGCCTTGAATATACCTACCATAAAGCAGCAATTTACTAGATGACTTAAATGCAGCCAGTACAGTTCAGTTCAGGCGGTTTAAGTGCTGGTAATGGCATGCGAGTGCTACTCAAGCAATCTCAGAACAAGGTATGGTACATGCTATTGATTTAAAAATAAACGTCAGTGCACAGTAAAGCATCTAACTGTCATGTGTTGTGCTACAGCAGTACAGTGCAACTGATTCATTTGAGCCCAGTCAGCGCTCAAACGGCAGCACTTCCAGCGTCCACCAGTGCGTGGTGTTAAAGAGTTTTTGGAGGACAAGAGATACATGGAGAGCTGCTGCTTGCAGCTCTGAACAGAGCTGAAAAAAACAACTGAAAATCAAAAGAGCAGGTGGATTTCAAAAGCTGACAGGGCTTAACAGCTACTGGTCTCTGCACTTTAGGGACTACTGTAAAGGCATTCTGACTTGCTGTCAGGCTTTTCCAGCCAAGCAGCAAAGCAGAGTTCGATATCATGTGGAATTTTATGAACATACTTTCATTTGCTTGCCACTGCTCTACAAGGCAGTTTCAAGCTTGTTCTTACCTTCTTGCCTCCTGGGGAGGAGGTGTCTGGTGGAGGTGTGCTGGTGATGTTCAGTGGACTTGAACCACAGCTAGAAGGTGATGATCCTCTTATCCTAAAATATGGATAAAACAGTGAATGAATTTACCGGCAGCTTTAGGACTTGGGAGTTTCAAATGCCGACTTTAATATAAGGTGGCGTAAGCATGAGCTTTCTTTTTGTAATTTCCTTACTTTCTCAGTGTCACTCAAATCAGCAGTAGCAATGGTTTTATTTGCAGCTAGAGAAGCGGTTGTGTTTAAACTATCCAGGTTGCCCAGTCCTCAAGCTTTAACCCCTCTCCCCGCTTTTATTTCCTCCGATACAGCCCTCACAGAGACTAAAGAAGAAAAGATCCTGGGTACTGAGGAAAGCCTCATTTTTTCTATTTTATTTCAATGTAGACCAGCTAAGAATTCAAGCTGCCTCAGCCACAGTAACCTAGATTCCTTACAGAATCACGTAATTGTCAGAGTTGGAAGGAACCTCTACAGATCACCTAGTCCAACTCCCCTGCTAAAGCAGGATTGCCTGGAGCACATTACTCAGGACGGCATCCAGGAGGGTCTTGAAGGTCTCTGGAGAAGGGGACTCCACAGCCTCCCTGGGCAGCCTGTTCCAGTGCTCCTTCACCCTCACTGTAAAGGAGTTTTTTCTCATATTTGAATGGAACCTCCTATGTTCCAGCTTGTGCCCATTGCCCCTCGTCCTGTCACTGGGAACCACTGATAAGAGTCCAGCTCCATCCTCCTTCAGCCCACCCTTCAGATACTTACAAACAATAAGGTCTCCCCTCAGCTCTCTCTTCTCCAGGCTAAAGAGTCCCAGCTCTTTCAGTCTTTCCTCATAAGGGAGATGCTCCAATCCCTTTATCTCCTTTGTTGCCCTGTGCTGGAGTCTCTCCAGTACTTCTCTGTCTCTCCTGAACTGGAGAGCCCAGAACTGGATGCAGTATTTCAGCTGTGGCCTCACCAGTGCCGAGTAGAGGGGGAGAATGACCTCCCTCAAAATACTGACCACACTCTTCCTTGTGCAGCCCAGGATTCCCTTGGCCCCTTGGGAACAAGGGCACATCTTAAGTGAGCTACTGCTACAGAAGTACACTGGACATTTGGTATAGTTCATTATTTATTTTTAAACTGTCTGAAGCAGCATTTTCCACTTCAATTTTCCATAGCTTGATCAAATATAATTTTTTTCATTAATGAATAATGTGTTAACTATAGAACCAACAAATCTCTAGACTAACAGGAGGAGGGGTATTTACAGAGAAAAGCAATGGAAACGGGAATCTTATCCTTGGCAGAGTTCCCCTGGGAAAGCTGAACAGAAGGCAGCTTTGGAAAATAGTAACAGCTGCTGAAAAAGGACTGGAACTAACCCAGGGTCTTGAAATGAAATGAAATGAAATAAAATGAAAACATGGGTGGTAAGCTATACTACTACACTCACTGGGCTAATTAAGCTTTTTACTGCTACTAAAAGCCTGGTTAAGTTTCAAAGTATTGGCATTGTTTGGGGTTTTAGCTGTTTGCATGGGGTTTTGTTTTTTGCTTTTTTCTTATGGACAGGAAAGAAGCTGTATGTGACAGGTCTGCTGTTCCCTTAACCAATGATGTAAGTAGTCTCTGGCTTGCAGCAGAAAGAAAACTATAGGAAGCGGACTGAATGTTTTCCTGAATTGCAGCTCAGTATGGTTAAAACAGTGCCACTAAACATCTGCTGGATGAGACCACTTTTATAAGAAAGAAATTCATGAAGAACAGGGCATGTTAGCCAGTAGAAATTAAGTGATACCCACTGAAAGCAGCAGCTCACATGGGTGAGAGAGGAGATGGCTGTTCTGAGAAACAGCCTATGTGTTACTGCAGTCCATTCCTGAAGGGTGCTACAAGAGCTCTCACATAAAGCAGAGCTACAGACTGCCCCCGGGGCGGCAGCGCTGCGTTCATTGTGTCCTTGCTCAAAGAGCTCTGGGAGAACTGTACAAGCTGAACTTAAGTTATCTAACAACTCTAAAAGGATCTGAGCAAACTGGATCACATGAAAACAAACATTACTTTTTTGGCAGGGAGTCAATAGATTTGGCATTTGGAGGTTGTGCCACTTACACCCTTAAGTCATTGGAAAAAGAAGGGTTTGGAAACTTGGAGACTTTGTTTCTCGTTAGCTGTTCTTTTTAACCATTGTTTGTAGTAAACAGATAATTATCACCATTACAAAAAAAAAGTTCCCATATTAGTCTTTTACAGTAGAAAGCTGGAAGGCTGTTACTTTTTCATTCTTTCACTATGGGCTTTGACTGCCTCAGGTATTCTGAATACGTATCCGTAGCTGCCTACTTATAAAATACATTTGTACCATACTGATTTTCCTCTCACCTGTGAATCTCCATGATTTCTTCGGCAATCATCCTCCCTATTTTACCTGCCCCAGCTCTTGTTCCACCTGGAATTCCAGGCACAGTGGGATGGGTCCTTTTTGGGCCACCTGAGATAAGCAAATATTATAAGGTCAAACAAACTTGCAAAGCTTTTCCAAAAGAAATGTTTATGTTTAGCCATGTTTTGACAAGCTGCAGGATCTTCTGAACTGTATTTATTTACACTGAGTACCTTCAAATGTATGGAAAGCTCTGACTTGCACTGAGCTATGCTGTGTCTCTTAGACACCCCTCTGTGCCAGCAGGTACACAACATATCCCTGACTCTTACCAGCTGCTGGTTATTTCAAGCATCCAGTAGTACCTCTAGTTCAGACTTGGTAAAGAATAGCTTATTAGACCTGCTTTATTCTGTGCCACAATAGGTTCAATTCCAAACACAATTGTTCTTTGCTATGTGAACAATTTGCCAGCCCATATTCCATTCAATACGGGATAAGGCCAAGCTCCCTGATGAACCCCCTGTAGGTAACTGCAAGTATCTAAAAACAGAGGAGAAAGTGAGGTCTAAACAGTTTGAAGCTCACTGTTATTTGAATGTGATTTGACACTTGAGAGGTAGTAGGGAAGGAGCCCAATAAATTCCAAGACATTGTGACGAAAAGACCACATACTGAAAGAGCAAGCAAGCCCTTAGCATTGCTTACGCATAATGGGAAATTCCCTTTTTAAAGAAATTAATGTTTTAACAATAGCAACCCCTTGGTATCTATGGCTCAGACCCATAAGGAGGTAAGAGGGTTCTCCTAAAAGGTCATCAAATCCTTAGCAGAGACAGAACCTGAAAAGAAATCTCACTCAGTTAACTTTCATTTCTGGGGACAAGAACTGTCCAGTATTACGATTCTATACATCTGGTTTCTTTTCAAAAGCTGTGATGTGGCTAGAATAAGCTTGTCCTACTATAGTACGGTTTGTTCTATACTTTTTCCCATTTTCAGAAGGCCCAGACACCATGTTACTGCCATTACTCCACCTTCACTTACTAACCATCATGCCTATGTGGCAGCTACTCTTCCTACCACTGTCAGCTGTCCCATGCTTTGCCACCCTTCCTCTTCCACAGTTTCATGTACAGAACTGCATTTGTCAGAACAGATAAGTGAAAGGTCCAGCTTTGCTGAAGTCTTGCACTGTTTTACCAAGCGTATTATGTACAACTTACAACGTAATTCCAGATGTGCAACATCCTCACTCTACAGCTATAAAGGCATAGCCAGTATCTAATAAACAGGGTCTCTAAAAACAATGGTTCCCAACTCTTTGGAAGGAATCTCAGCCCTATCACTATCTCTCTTCCCCGTTTTTCACCCGTGAGCTGTCACTACATCCTCCTATTCTACCACACTTCAATCCTGCTCCAGTAACACCTCGTTATTAAATCAGGCTCTGTTCTGCTTTATGCTGCCTGCCACCCATTATAAAAGGTGGTTCAGTGATCTGCAGCATTCGTAACAAGCCCATGATGATTACCAAAGTATGTCTTCATATCTTGACAAAATGTCAGTCAAATCAAGGGCAGGTGAGGGACAACATGCCAAATAGCCACACTACATTTATGATCCTTTCCCACCCTCAGGAATCATCTGCATCAACCACAGAATGTGAGTTACCTCTGGGATGATGTACAAACAGCATAATCTAGGAAGGCAGACATTTCCTCTCTAAGTCCCTCCTCCAACCTTCTTTATACCTGTTTCTTTTAACTGCCTCATTCACTTTTCTTTGACCAGCTTATACCCAAAATTGATATTTAAATTCAACAGGGCAAGAACTGCATTAGGACTTTTTTTTGCCCTTAATCTTATTTTTCTTTAGTATGTTAACAAATTCTCAAGGTAAAAGTGCAGCAAATTTGTGCATGCAGGATTAGCTGGTAACAGGCACAGCTACCAGTAACTTCTTCACAGTACAGCACTTACCTTCTCCAGCCTGAAGCACACTGTCCATGCTGTGTGGAGAAGCTGCAAGCTGCGGAAAGGCTGCGTCTCCACTATCAAGTACGTTGGTGCTGTGGATTTCAAGAATTAGAAGAATCAGTAACAGAAAACCCTGCAAAACAGTCACTCTGACAGTGAGGCAGAATAGAATCATAGAATCATTGAGTTCCAACCCCCCTGCCATGGGCAGGGACACCTCCCACTAGAGCAGGAGGCTGAGGGGAGACATTTTTGCTCTCAACAGCTCCCTGAAAGGACATTATCTGGATGCAGGGGTTGGTCTCTTCTCCTAAGTCACAGGCCATAGGACAAGAGGAAATGGGTTCAAGTTGCACCAGGGGAGGTTCAGATTGGATAGTAGGAAATTTTTTTACACTGAAAGGGTTATTAAGTATTGGAAAGGGCTGTCCAGGGAAGTGGTTGGTTGAGGCACTGTCCCTGGAGGCGTTCAAAAGACGGGCTGACATAATGCTTAGTGACATGGTTTAATGATGAGTTGGTGTTTTATCAGAGTTAGGTTGATGGTTGGACTAGATGATTTTAGAGGTCCCTTCCCACCTAGACAATTCTATGATCCTGTGATTCAGGGTTTAAGTGAAACAGGGAAAAGAGGAAAAAGCAATTTGCATTTACACACATCTGCTAAGGGAAAAGTACTTACGAAACGACTGTGTTTGTTGAGACAATATATTCTACTTCTTTGGTCCAAGGGTTCATGAAACTGAACCAGCGACTCCGCAATGTAATAAAAGAGCCATCTTTTATTTTAAACTTGTAGCAGTTAGTTGTAATTTTTTCTCTTGTCTGCAAAACTAAAGACAGACAGAAAGCAAGTAAACTGTGTGTCAAACAGGCACCATGACTATATAAGCAGAGCTTTTATCAGAGAAAACTCAATTCCTCCCTTCACCCCCAAAGAAAAATGCTGTTTCTGCAGTCATTTCCCATCACCCAATCTGAAATTCAAATATTCAGTAAAAATCCATGGAAGCCCAAGATAATATTGTTTGGCACATGCAGCACAGTGTTCTTAACTGAAACATAAACAAGCACAGAGATACCCAAATCTTTTCAAGTTTGTTCGGTTGTCTTAATACACAAGTGCTCCCAATATTTTTACAAAATTTTGTTAACAAATTATTAATAATCATACCTTGTCTATGACATTCTGCAAGGTGCGCTATATCATCTTGATGAAAATATTCATAACACGAAGTACCTAGAAGTTCCTGGGGTAAGTATGCCAAAATGGCTGTTGCCCTGGGGGAAAGGGGGAAAAAAATTTGTTTCAAATTGAAGTATCAATAACAGATTATTAAAATTCACGCTGAAGTTGCATATGGCTCAAGTAATGTGGAAAGGTATTTTCAGCTTAGAAGATAAAAAACCAAATCACTAGGAATAGTCTTTCATTTTCATGGCCTAAAACAGTACATAACACCAGCAGCCCTCAGGTATTATATCTGACTGGTCACCACTGAAAGGGGATGTAAAGACTTTCTAAATAGATTTGGAGGCATATTATTGTTTTGAGACTTTAAACCTGAATAAAGCTGACTTGCAGCAGCCACAAGATAATACAAAGCCTTCTGCGTAAGATGCCATTGAAATATAGACATCAAAGGTTCAAAGAACTGCTGTGTTCCTCTGTGTATCCACACTCCTATTGCTAGTGCACAGAGGCCAAATTGTGGTACAAGTGTTTTGGGAGAATTTTCTCACCTTAAGTCACAAGCCTTAAGAGTGGGACAAAAACCCCCACCCTACACCAACCACTGAACCCACACCCATAAAAAAGAAAGATTAACAAAAGATCCTGAATAAGCACTAAAAGACCTACTGTGTGTGACTTATTTAAATCAGGCAGGAGCATGAAGCAAAGTTTTGTTCAGTCAGAACTAGCCACAAAGCCAACTTATTCCTCATCAGAAAACTTTAGAAGGAAATATGCCTGTGATCTGCAATGCAGGAGAGGCATGGATTCTTGATCTGATTCTTGGGTTGTGTTCAAGGAGCTCTTGGCAAAGATGGATGACATCTCAAGGAACTAGGGAAAGACAATTTTATTCATCAGCTTTGTAACTGAAGCCTTACGCTAAGTTCAAGAGGAAAAGGCAAAGCAACACTGCAGGTAACAAGTTATACAACAGCCTAAGGCAAGGTGAAAGGGTCATTCTTAACAAGAAACAGCTATTGTGGGCCAGTATGCTGGCCCCATAGTGGGCCAGTACCCCTGGCTCTAGCAGGGGCAAGAAGACAAGAATTATTTCTTGAGTTGTTAATGATTCAGAAGCTGTAACAACTTTATTACAGTAACTCATCTAACCCAGAATACATGAAAAGTAACAGATAAGGGAGGGGAGGAAAGGAAGCGAGGGAGAATTGCTATCATCTTACACATTTAAGGATGTGTACTCTTGCCTTCAGCCCCCAGAAGATTGCGTAAGACATTCTTTTGAGGGTATCTGGGGAGGGAGAGTACATTACTGCTACCATGGCATACAGCCACCACCCAAGAAATTATTCTAGGACTTCCTGGTGAATGGAGAAACAGCTGGGAAAGGAAAATGGCAGGACAAGCCATCCTGGAAGACCTCAAAATGTGCACCATTTAATTTAGAAAACAGACAACATGGTCAGAATCAAATCTGCAGAAGGCCTAGGGAAACAGCTCAAGAACATCAGAATGGAAAGTAACATGGCTGAATGACTCCAGGGTAAGAGTTTGAGATTGACACCTGCAGGACCAGAGAGCAAACAAATCTAGTGAACTACAGTGAACTTTGATTTTATACATTTCTTACAAGAAAATTTACTGAAGGAAAAATGATAGTTCCTTGAATAAATCTGTGTAAGAGTCACAATTCCAAACTATTCCAAAGCAAATTAAATAGGAAAGGTAATAAGGCACAAAGCTAGATAGATCATTACCTCTTCTGCAATCTAAGAAAAAGCTTGAATGAAGTATTACAAAATATAGATATCACTACATATTAATAGTGAAGAATAAGAATAACAGGAAAGGCACTGCAGCACAAAATCCATAGTATTTAAATGCAAGTCATTTTTGTATTTTCTCAGGCAGACTAAAAGCATTCAGTACCAACCAGGTGTCTTACACCTGAAGTCCTCAGTGACAGAGAGCTCTAAGACCTCAGCCTTGGAGAAGGAACCGTTACAAGTATTTACATGAGAGAAATTTTCAAACTGGCTTTTGTTTGTCCTTATCCCAGGACACTTAAATTGCCGACAGCTCCAAGACTGCTTCGATGAATTATCTCTGAGAGCCTGTAGAGAACCACAAAGCAGCAAAACACAGAGTCTGTCTTTAAAAAGGAAGAGCTAGGAACCAAGTCAGCCTTATTCCAGTAATTTTCCAGGAATTTCAGTAATCAAACCTTTTAACAGAACTGGAGTGGTGGGAAACCTGACACAACCAATATCAGTAAGCGACTTGTCGAGCCTTTTACATTTACGTTTGTAGGAGGATAAACAGACTTTTTGGAAAGGAGAAGAATGCACCAAATTACAGCAGATACCAGAAGACTTATCTGACCATATTCTATTAAGCAAGGAAGGAAGCTGTTCTTGTCCTTTTTTAATTCCATCCTTTATTTACTATTTTTTCCTTAGCTTGCTTTTCCAACTTAACAAGGCAGCTTTAAATTCTGAAGCAGTAATATGATGGCATCTGCACAGATAACAAACTTAGTTTTCCTCTCACATTCACCACCCAGAGTTGTTAGAAGTACTGAAGAAGTAAGAGTGGGGTCTCTGTTCAGGGTAGCCTGCCATTTTGACAGTTAACTGTTCAGTAATTCTCTGAGTGCGGTAGTCCATCTAGTTAGTACCTAATCCACAGCAGTTCTTCATAAGGACAAGACTTTAGCATCACAGAGAGTTTAAGAAGTGTTTCCTTCCCAGATTCCCTCGGGCATATGACAAAGGAACACTGCAAGTCTGTACGAACAAAAGACCCCAAAAAAGAAATATATTAATAGTCTTCAGCTTTTACAGGTGCCTAAATATTCTCCAGTGGAAGCAGGGATCGTAGGATGCCACGTTTAAGCCTACAGTTGAGGCTTACTTTTACAAAATTTCCTTTCAAAGAGCCCTTTGAAGTAGTATACGCATTCCAAGGTCTGTAAACAACAGCTGGAAAACAATTATATAAGAGCATATGTGTTTAAATCCAACAGATCAACATTTTCTGAGTATTAATATTTTAGAAATATTTCAAAACTATCCACCAGGGGAATATATCTGATCTTTTGAAAAGAAAACTCATTCATAAACTACCATACTTTGGCATGTCAGAACAGCAAGCTTTCTGAGCAACAGAAATGTGCAAATATCCTCACAGCTCCCAGAGTGATCACCAGCTCTAAGTGCTGCTGAAGAGCTAGTAGTTCAAAAAGATTTCCTTCAGATTAAAAACAAAAAAAACCCAACAAACAAAAAAACCCAACAAACCACCCCAATGAGATAGACAACACACATCCCCCAAAAAAAAGAAAAAGGATTTTCCTTACTGCACTTCCTCTCAAGACTATCGGCTCTATTTCCTCTCAAAGTCCACTAAAAATCAGCTGACGCATTAGACACACCCCAAAACAAATTCCAGCAGGCAGATTCTGGCACAGTTTAGAGACCAGCCTTCTTTTACACTCTGAGCAACTAAGCCAAAGCCACAGGCAACCTAAAACAGCCTCATCTGGGCAGTCTTGATCCATCTAGACAAGGAAGGGAACCAAACAAGCCCTCTCAACCAACCCAGCATAAGCCCTCCGTTAACATTCTTCAACCACATTTTTAATTTTGATGATGCCAGTTATTTTGAAGACTCAGGTCATGTCTCTCTGCTTCTTAAGAAAATTCAGCAATTTCTTTTGAAAAATATATGAACTAGCCTTTTTGGTAACACATAAAAATGAAATTTGAAAGAAGATACCACACTGGTACAAGTTCTCAAACCTTTTCCAAGAAGCAAAGCTTACAAAAAGCTTCTTTTCTGATAAATACAAAAGATTACATACAGAAGTATTAATTCAGCAGAATGTGCCTAAGTACATAGTTAAATAAATGTATACACTATCAAAGCCAAAACTTACCTCTGTAGTGTTTGCAAAAGTTTTCAAACAAGAAAAAGCTAGTAATTACGAAGTTGAGTTTAAAACCAGGACAGCATATTCTTCTGAGGATTACACATATACATTCCCTTAACAAATGGGCAGAAACAACCCCTGGGTTATTCTGTCTAGTAAGCCATATTTTGGAGGTTTTGGGTGGGTTTTTTTTTAATTTAATCAGTAATACTGAATAAATACACAGCAATAGTTTTGAGCTGGGTCTCAAGAACCAAAATAACTTTCAGTAAGGATCTAGTAAAAAGCCAAAAAGAACAGTCATTTCTTCTTTTAATAGTATTTACACTGCTTTAAATAAACCTGTGAGTGAAGCACTGTTGGACAGTGACTTATTGTGAAAATTATTATAAGTATTCTTACCTCTGATCTACAAAAACAAATTTCCCATCTATTGCATGTCGAGAAACATATTCTGTAGGTTTCACCCTGATCTCACCGTTGACTGGCTGTGGTACTACATGAGGATGCAGCCGTCCAATTGCAACAAGACAGCTTAAATTACAACCCTCGTTATCTGGTTCATTATCTTCATCTAGTCCCATTTTTGTTGGCGGCCAGCTTTTTAAATATCCTGTACTATGGATAGTGCAAAAGCTTTTGCGGTCTGCTGTAAAAAGAAAAAAAAAAACACACACACAAAAAATACACACACACACAAAAATAATAAAAAAAAAAGCAGTTAGGTCACGGATATTGCTTTCAAGAATTTCACCTCAGTTCTGCTAAAGCATCTCCTCTTTTATACAGGAAATCTGGGATACTGTTCACTAAGGGATTTTTCAGCACTCGTGCTTCAATGCAGTTAATCTGCAGTAAGTCAATAAACAATTTATCTCTGCAAAACCATTGTTTACACTGAAACACCACATAGTTCAGACCAAGGTTGCTTTTGATAGCCTTTAAGTAGAAATTGCATCACATTTCATTATTTCAGCCAAGGATGCAAATAATTGAAAGGGTCGTTTAAAGAAATTAGTATATGAGTAAGTAGGATGCTTTTTCAGCTTAACATGAGGCTCCTACAAAAAACAGGAACAATTTGTTTGGCGAAACATACACTGGGTTATACAGGGGACAACTGTACATGGAGGTAAGGATGAAGATTCAATGACAAGTCAGTATCTTAAAGGAGATTTCCTATTCCTCAGCACTGAGCAGGCCTTAAAACCGCAAGGAAGACGACTTTATTCATAGAGAGGTATAGTAAAAGGCTTACGCGAAACTGCACAAACTGGCTTCCTCAGGATAAGCACTAAAGTACAGTCCAAGGTTCAAGCTGTGTCTGAACCTAGCAGGAAGTACTGGGGGCAGCTGTCACATCCAGGGACAAAACACTGAAGTTGCCTTTTGTTCCCTAGTTGACACTTTCCACTAATACCAAACGTATTACCCAAAATACTCAAAGAAGCAGCATTCAAATCAGGACTAAATATATACTCCAACATAGCTATATATATATATCTAGATATATATATATCTAGAATAGCTTGCAGAGGAAAAAAAAATATTACCAACTTTGATAATCTTATGACCGAATACTTCTGGTGTAGAAATACTATGTTTCCAGTACTCACAATGCACCAAAAACATAGATGAAATCAGAAAAAACTATTTTTTTTAAGCTGGATATCCATCCAAATATCACTCGTCAAATATGGAGCAGAGAAATAGAATAGGCAACAGCTCCTCTTTGCTGGAGACACTGGCTAGCAGGTCAAGACTGAATGTGACATGATCAATGTCTAGAGAAGATGCAGTAACCATACCAGAACTGCCAGCACAAACTGCCTGCAAAAATTTCAAGATAGCAGAGAGGAGAATTGGGCTTTATATGCTAACACAGTGTGTAAGAGCTACTGCTGGGGAGCTGGGGAAGGAGGGGCAAATACGAAGAAGTAACAGACCTAGACATAAATCATTATCTCAGTAAGAAACACTGACAGTGTTCAATAAATGTAAAAAATATTAACCTCTGCAAATGAGCAACTGTACTAAAAAAACCAAGCCTGACTGCCATTACATTCGGTAATAAAATGTATAATTGTTACCTTTCTTCTTTGAACAAGTTGAAGGAAAATCCTTGTCTTCTACTTTGACTGAAGGTCTATTGCACTTCATCCTACAAAAGAAGGACCGTCTTGCTCCAGAACACAGTCGTGATGGCCCGGGTGTTATATCAGTTTTAACTGGGAGTCCAGCTGTAGCAAACAGAGAAAGTGAGGAAGCCTTCTTTGTCAGGTAAAAAGTAAACCACATAAATGATTACATCATACAACCCAACTGTATGATATTTCAATGTTGCTGGGACTTTCACAGGAGTCCTTTCATATACTTGTTCAGAAGCAGAAGTCCTACTTTGGAGTTTTGCATGAGTATGTGCAGGACTCAACTGACGATATCAACGTTAGAATTTCTGATAACACTTGCTAGCATGAAAACATTGACGCAAGCTTGAGAACACAGGGTTCTAAATGCAAAGATTAACAGAAGATTATAAAAATCCACACAACTTTTGCAATTAATGTGATTTCTCTGAACACTAATCAACTGATTAAAAAACAGAGAGAGATTATTTACCATGAGCAGAGTAATACTTCATGCACAGTCACTCAATTAGCCCATGACCCTTCAGACTGGAAGGCTTTTCTATCACAGCACCCACGCAGAGAGCATATATGCTATGCGCACGCATATAGCAGAAGAGGCTGACCTGGTTTCTGGGAGGGACAGGATTAATTCTCCCCTGGCTCTAGCAGGGGCCCAGGTATTCCACCCCATGTGAGCCACGTCCAGGGGGTAGCAGGGAGCTGGCTGGGGAGGGGGGACAGGAAGTGGAGGGTGTCAGGGGTCCGCAAGGGTCCGGGGCTGTGGTCAGTATTGGAATCGTGTTTGCATCCTTCTCTATCCGTGTTACTGTCACCTGTTTTCCTTGTTCTACTTGTTGTTCTGTTAAACAGTTTTTGTCCCAACCCATGAGTGTTGCCCTTTTCTTCCAATCCTCCCCCCACTGCTTTAGGGTGTTAGAGCCAACAGGGCTGCCACCCGATTCTTTGTTGCCGTCTGAGGCTAAACCACAACAGGCCTTTTTTGGCACCCAACGTGGGGCACTCGGAGGGTTGAGACAACAACAAAATCCGACCAGGGCTTGCTAAACGAACTTCTGTGTGCTTTTGTTGTGTCAGTGGAATAGGCACCGGGTTTGCTTTTTTCCAGTTGCTTGCTTTGTTCTCATGCCTCTGCTACGTAAATTCCTATATGGTTTACGTACTCCCCATGATGTTGTTTATTACCTCTAGGAGGGGGATCAGGATTATAATTTTGCTATCCTGTGTAATATCAATGTATGATATGGTGGCATCACTGCTCAGAAGGTTATTGGGGAGTGTTTATGCCATATTGTTGTCCTGCCTGTATCCTGGGCACCATTTCTCAGTCCATGGGGGAAACAGAGGGGGATGCTCTCCCCAGCTCTCCTACCTTTTCTTTCTCCTTCGGGCCAGGTGTACCAGCTTTTGAGAATTTTGAATGCCCTTGGGATGCTGAAACCAGTGTGGATTTTTGCTTTGTCTCCTGAATGTGCTCGTGGTTCTGTTTAGGGTCAAACAACTATTTAAGATTACTACCCAAAGATCTGCCCCGAAGCTGGATAGTCATGGGTGGCATGGAATGTGGGAGAATATGGGCAGGTATCTAGAGAGCTTTTTTACCTCCAATGGGTTGGGACTTCACCCCGGAGCAACTACAGAACCCTGATAAAGTGATAGAGTATTTGAAGGGAAAATGTGGTGGCTATTCCAGAGAGGCACAACTCACTGCTCTGTGCTGTGCCCTGGCCAGTATCTACCAGAAACTGCTCAATATGGTGCAGCATCCTCAGGAGAAAGAGAGGGACACCAGGCCCACAGGCAGTGTGGCTACTGCCACTTCTGTGGCAGGTGCTGCGGTTACTCCAACCCCAGAGATGGACACTGCAGCAGGTGATTCAGCTAGTCCAGTCCTGGTGGCAGATGCAGCAGCAGATACTGCAGCCACTCCAACCCCAGTGATAGGCACTGGAGTTGAATCTGAAATCCAAGCCATGCCCATATCAGTTGCCCCTGTCCAGAAGAAGAAACACACCAAGAAATCAGTTCGCTAAGCAAAGGATGATGATGAAACAGGGGCATCATGAGAACAGGAGGAAAAGGCGGAACCAGTGATAGTAACCCGATCACT